>PVIH01005781.1:65169-86149 GCA_004025045.1 Sigmodon hispidus
TTTTTTTTTTTTTTTTTTTTTTTTTTTTTTTTTTTTTTTTTTTTTTTTTTTTTTTTTGGTATTAGAATGACTACACTAGCTTGCTTATTAGGTCAATTTGCTTGGAAAATTTTTTCCTATCCCTTTACTCTGAAGTATTTTCTGTTTTTGATGTTAAAGTGTGTTTCTTGTATTCAGCAGAAAGATGGATCTTGTTTTCATATTTATTCTGATAGTCTGTGTCCTTTTATTGGTGAATTGAGTCCATTGATATTGAGATATATTAATGATAAATAATTGTTAATCACTGTTCTCATGTTTTCTGTACTGCATGTGGATCTTTATTTTTAGGGATTTGTTTTTGTGAGATTATTTATTGCTTGTATGTTTGTGGGTGTAGTTAACCTCCTTTGGTTGGACTTTTCCTTCTACTACCTTCTAAAGGGCTGGATTTGTGGATACACATTATTTAAATTTCTTTTATGATTTTATTTCAAATATTTTCTGGACTTTTGAGCTGGAATTCTTCTCAAATTCCTATGATTTCTCGGTTTGGTCTATTCGTGGTATCCCAGATTTCCTAGATATTGTGTATCAGGGATTTTCTTTAGAAGTAACATTTTCTTTGATCACTCGACTTATTCCTTCGGTCATATCTTTAACACCTGAGATTCTCTCTTCCACCTCTTGTATGCTGTTGGTGATGCCTGTGTCAGCAGTTCCTGTTCACATACCTAGATGTTCCATTTCCAGAATTCTCACAGTTTGTGTGTTCTTTCTTGCGTCTATTTCCATTTTCCGATCTTGAATAGTTTTCTTCATTTCCTTCAAGTGTTGAAATTTTTTTTTTTTTTTGGTAGAATCTTTCTTGCATTTCTTTAAAGGATTTATTTACCTCCTCCCGAAATTGCAAATAACTTAAATGTCCCTCAACCAAAGAATGGATAAAGAATATGTGGCATCACTTTACCTCATCTGCCATGTGAAAGTGAGCATGAGTAAAGGATGCCCCCAACCCTTGGCACCTGTAGTGGGCTATAGACCTGACTCTCCACCTTACCAGCTGCTGCACTTAGGAAAATAGATCCTACACCTCAGTTGGGCAGCACAGTAGAGCCAACCCTGTTGGTAAAGGTGAGGGTGAGCCAGCCCTGATGTTGTGAGCATGGGAGAGCTATCCCCATTACTATCTGTCATGTAGTTGCATAAGTGTGAGGAGAGATGTCCCTCCATCACTGCCTGAGGAAGGAGGAAGAGCTGACCCTAGCATCATAATAACAGGAGAGTCGTCCCTGTCCCTCATCATCTATAGCATTAGGGAGAGTGGTCCCTATGCCTTGCCTAGGCAACACAGTAGAGATAACCCTAAAGGTATAGGCATGGGGAAACCTACCCTAAAAATATTAAAGTGAGGAAAATGACCCAACCCCTTGCTCATCATTATAAGGGATGCACTAGCCAGGGCAATGCTGGAGAGCTTACCCTGTTGATGAAGACAGAGGATACCTGGTAGGCTGAGCAACTCTGCAACTACCAGGGCCTTGAATCAAGGTTATATGTTGATTCTGTGATACTCTGTCTAGAAGCATGAGGATGAGGAGTGGGGTGAGGTCTGTCCTGTGGACTCTGGCATGCATAATCTCGGAGACACAAGGCAGTAACAGGATGTTAAGAGAGAGTCCCAGTGAGGGCCCAGCATCGATGGTGTAGCAGAGAGTAGAAGCCTCAAACAAGAGTAATGATTCTTTGCTATGAATTCCTGAATATAAAAATATCTGGATAAAGTGGTTTGCTGAATGACTTACTGTGCTACATTGCTGCTTCCATAATGAGAGATTCCTTTTCTCTCTTTTTTTTTCTCTTAAATTTTATTTTGTTTCATTTGGAAGGGGGATGAAAAAGATTGGAAGTTATAATGTGAAAGACACAAAGAATAAGTAAAAAAAAAACTTTTAAAAAGTGTGGCACATTTACACAACGGAGTATTACTCAGTTGTTAAAAATAACATCATGAAATTTGCAACCAAATGGATGATTCTAGAAAAAAAAATTCATTCTGAGTGAGTTAATTCAGACTCTGAAAGACAAACGTGGTATTTACTCACTTATATAGATGGACATTAGTCATAAAGTAAAGGATAATCATGCTACAATCCACAGAATCAGAGAGGCTAAGTAACAAGGATGGGGTCAATATGAATCTCCACGTAAAGGGGAAATAGAATAAATTTTATGTGTGGACTGAGGGCAGGTGGTGATGAGAACAGGAGAGATTGAGGGCGTAGATGGTACTGGGAGAGATAACCGGAATAGGGGGCATTTCAGGACAAGGTAGAAGCCCAGTGTGATGGAAACTCCAAGGAATCTATGAGAGTGTGTCCCTAGTGAGGATGACTAGTAATAGGGAATATGGGACCTGATTTGTCCATCTTCTGCAACCAGGTAAGACTCCAGGAGAGGAATTGGGATACCAATCCAGCCACAAAAATTTAGACCTACCATTGGTCCTGCATGCAAGATGTGCTGGGGCAAAGGGGGTGTAGAACTTGTGGGAATGGCCAACTAATGTTTGATCCAAATTGAGACACATGCATGAGTGGGACCCTACACTTGACACTATCTGAAGGGCCAGGAACAAGACTGAATAGCCCGGAGACCAAGGATAGACACAAACATGACTGGTAAAAACAAAACAAACAGGAAAACAAAAAAAAACCCTCAATAAAATGACTTCTAGTGATACTCTGTTGTAGACCAGATTCTAGGATAATCATCAAAGAGGCTTCACCCAGCAACTGATGGAAGAAGATGCAAAGATGTACAGCCAAACATTAGGAGTTCATCAAGAACACCAAGATACAGAATCATAACATATATACAAAGGGCCTAACTCAGATCCATACAGGTGCTCTGATCATTGCTTCAGTCTCTGTGAGCTCCTATGAATCCAGGTTAATTGATTCCATGGTCTGTGTTCTTGTGGTGCCCTTGACCCATCTGGCTCCTACGATCATTCTTCCCTCTTTTCCACAGGGTTTCCCAAACTTGAGTTAATGTTTGGCTGTGGGTCTCTGCATCTGTTTCCATCAGTTGCTGGATGAAGCCATTCTGAACTACACAAAAAAGTTAATAAACTGTACTTAGAGTGGAGGTATCTGTATTTGAAGTGAAGGCCTTCTCTAAGGAAACTATTTGCTTAGTTGCCTTTCATTGGCTATTAGAAGTACAAGCCTAAAGAGTTGATGGAGTTTATGATAAAATAGACTTGCAAGCTTAGAGATTTAATGGATTTGAACTCAAGATACCAGAGCAGCACAACATCCTTGGTTCTGCCATTTCTCTTCTTCCCATTGTTCAACCTTGTTGGCAGTGCTAGCATCCACTATTCACTACAATGTTCATTATCCTTTCTTCCCCCTTCTCCCACGATTAAATCAAATGTGAAGTGGAAAGAATGAGTCTTTCTTACATCATTGCTTCTTCTGAATTCCAGGTGTTCTCAGTGGGAAGAATCTATTCTAGGTGGGATAAAGACTGTTTTTCTTGTTGTCTGTGAATTATTTCAGTTGTCACTTTATTTGATATTTCTCTGGGATTGGGCCTCAACAGGAATAATAACAGTGGGATGTTGAGATGGAGGCAGATACAGGTATCAAAATACTACATTCTACCCCATAAATTTGTATAATTATTATTCCTCAGACACAAACATAACAAAATAAAACCTGTAGGAACTATAGCAGCTGGAGTGGCAGAGACAGCTAGATGTTCTCCAGTTTTGACTAGCAGTATAACCTGTCTTATATAGGGGGCAGATCAGCCACATAAGTATTTTTTAAACTTCAATGTCATTAACTTACTGTTAATAAATGTTTAATGGGATGTGATGTGAGATTATTGGGGAATTGGCTTAATGGGACCTGAATCAGTAGGTTTCTGCATCCACCCCATCTTCTTGCCCTTATACGTCTTTGAACCTACACCACAGGAGTGATGGTAACAGCCATCTTAAGAGTGAAGTAAGAGGGTGGGAGTTATTAGAAACATAGTCGGACAAAGGGAAGGATGTTGGATCCCAGATGGCTACAGTATAACCATATCAAGCTCAGGCTTTCTGTGCCTGATTCTGGAAGATTTTGTTATTGTACGGGTTTGTTCATTAAAATACATGGAACATTACTAAAACAGTTTAAAAAATTATATGAGATGGACATGGCTGTGAACTACACACTTCCTTGGAATGACATTGTTATTTTATTTGAAAGACTATCTGTCATGGCATTGATCAGTTAGATTCTCTAGGGCTCTATGTAGTGTTACTGTTTGGGAGCTGATTTTTACCTAAAGTTTAGGAATCATGCTTTTCACTTTTTCTTTCTGTGTGCATATGTGTATGTGTGCGTGCACATGTGCATGCATATTCATATACATAAAATTTCATGTGCATGCATTAATACCAGGGTGGTAGATGTCACCTTTAGATGTTGTTTCTGAGGCAATGTCTACTTGGTTTTCAGAGCACCCTTGTCCATTAGGCTAGGCTGGTAGACCAGTGATCCTAAGAGATTCATCTGACTCTACCTCCCAGACACTGGGTTCTCAAGAGAGTTACCTCACACTGGCTTTTCACTTGAGTGCTAGAGACTGAACTCAGCTCTCATGTTGTCTTCTCAGTTCTGTACCTGTCATCTTTTGAAATAAGAGAGGAATAATTATCATTGTGTTTTCCTCCTTCTGTCCTATGCTGGTGAGATATCTTGAGGCCAGTTGATTCCCAACTGTCTCCACTTTACATGCAGTGCTTTTTCTTTGCTTATTTTTGCTTCCTCTCTTTTGAACATGTATTCAGTTTTGTTTTCCTTTCCTCTATTGCTTTATGATAAATCTCTGTTATTTATTTATTTATTTGGTTGGTTATTAGACCAGCTTCATTGTTATTCCCCTGATTGTCCTACCTTTTTTTTTTTTTTTTTTTTTTTTTTTTTTTTTTTTTTTTTTTTTTTTTTTTTTTTTTTTTTTTTTTTTTTTTTTTTTTTTTTTTTTTTTTTTTTTTTTTTTTTTTTTTTTTTTTTTTTTTTTTTTTTTTTTTTTTTTTTTTTTTTTTTTTTTTTTTTTTTTTTTTTTTTTTTTTTTTTTACAAGCTTTGGTAGTATTCATAGCTTGCTGCTGCCAAAATGGCACAGCCATGTCCTTGTCACTATCCTTGCTATAGACACAAACTACTTGACTTGTCGGTGGATTCTTAGTGCAATGCCAATCTCCTCAAGCTGCTCACCTAATGAAATACCCAATGTGCATGTTCATTAGGTCATTAGCTGTTTCAGAGGCAAGAGGAAAATGAGCTACTGGTTGGGTATTTCTCTGACTCAAGTCCAGTACTTTTTCTGACAAACCATCTAGTTTCCCACTCATTTGCTAAGTTGTGGACACCCACTCTGGAGTTGCTGAGGTTTTTTTTCTCTCTTTCTCCACTTGAAGCACTCACTTTAAAACCACTGTGCGGCATTAATACCGAGCCTGCATTCTAATTGCTTGTTAATGTCTATTGGTGGCTGATGGATTTGCCATCCTCAGAAGCCTGACTTGAATGGCTACTGCTGGGTGTGCAGGGCTTGTGATGCCCCTGGTGAAGATCAATACTCTATTATAGAAGTAGCCAGCTGTCAGACAGACACTATGGGGCCTTCCCTCTTGCCTTTAGGCACACTGGAGCTTGAGACAAGCTCAGGTCACAATCATGAGGGTGAGGGAGTCACTAATGAACCCACCAGAGCCCTACAGCTCCTCTGCAGTATGTCTGTGTATAGCAAAATAACAGTGCTGGCTGTTACCCTGTATATTAAGAAGGCCTACAGGCCAGGCAGACTGGATGTGTGGCATGCACATGACCTTCAGTTTATGATATCCTCCATGTGAGTCAGCCTCAAATTTGGCTGCAGGAAACTGCTGGGAACAGAAATGGAAAAGAGCTCATAGACAACATAAGTTCCTCTCTATTCTTTCTTCCTTTTTTTCTACCTATCTCTCCTTCTTTCTTTCCCCTTCCACTTTTCATCTTTTCCATCACAGAACACACCTGTGATCATGATAAAGCCCTGCAACATATATTGGTAGAGCACATACAGTGTACCATGAAATCCACAAAATTATTTTCTTTGTCTTCTTTTCTAATTAGATTCTCACAACATTATAAATATAAGCTACTTTTTGTTGGTGAGAAAATTTATTCTCATGTGGCATATTATTAGATATGTTTAAAGTCTCACACTTTTAGAGTGTGATTTGACCTATTATCTGTCATCCAGCCCACAAAGAGAAAGCTTCTTGCAACCACGGAGCTTAATTTCCCAGCATGGGTGAGTGGGTGAAGGCTCACAGGGCATCATTCTTTGAAGACGCTGGGCAGACAGCATTGTAATGACTATTCATGGTGTGTGTTAAGACTTACTATTCAATTTAAAAACCATGGCTATAAATTATAAGCATATATTACACCCATCTTACAAGCATCACTTGATGGATGCTTTACAGAGGTACACATTTGCACAACCACAATGTAGTTAAAGACAAAGAACACTTCTGCTGACTCCCACCTACTCGACCTCTCCAATATGATACAATTAACACTCCCATTTTTACCCCCATAGATTAGTTTTTCTGGTTTTGATGTTTATGTCTGTTGACTCATATATGTCAGATTCTTAAAATTGTTTAACTTTTGTTTGAGATCATCCATTTGGCAGCATTCATGAGTAATCCATTTCCCATTTCTTACTACAGAGTGTTTAGTGCTTCAGTACTTTGTCTTCTATCATCATACATTTCTCTTCTTGGTTGGTTTTCTATTATGTTGTAATTTCCTATCAGGAATGACCTGATATTGTGTTTTTGTCAACCCCTCCTTCAACATGTACCACTGTTTCATTTCACCCATTTACTAATGCAACATCTTAACATTGGAAAACTTTTGAATGTATTACTTGTTTTTATTTTTCTCCTTTATTTTATGCATATGAACATTTTACCTGTGTATATGTTTGTGTGTACAGTGCCCAAAGAGGCCAGAAGAGAATCTTCCAACCCCTTATGACTGGAGTTACAGATGTTGACTGTGCTATTATATGGATGCTGGGACCAAGCTTGGGTCCTCTAGAAAAAACAGCCAGTGATGGTAAGCATGGAGTCATCTCTCCGGCCCTGAATCTATTTTTTCTAAAAGATAAAATTACTACGAAAGGTTTATTTAGTTAAGTCTAAACTGAAGTACCTGTAGTGAAAGCTGATGCAGTTTCTGTAGGTAGCTCTTTAGAGACATTTTTATTTCATTGATTAAATTTTAATTTAAGTTTCTTTCTTATGTACCATGACTCCTCCTTTTTCTCCTCCCAGTCCTCCCTCAGCCTTTCTCTACCCCATCCCATTCCCCAAGGAGGGCAAGGAGTCCAAAGGTGAGTCATTTCAGTCTAGCATATCCAGTTGAGGTAGATCTGAGTCCCTTATCCCAGTATTAAGGCTGGGTTAGGTGTTCCTCTGTAGGGAATGGGCTCTGAGATGTCAGTTCATGCACCAGGAACATAGTCTGATCTTACTGAAAGAAGCTCCAAAAATTGCCCATGCCATTTGACAGCTGTCTTTGCTTCCTTTCCCTGATTTCCTAGTAGTTGTTTCTGATTCAGTGTGTTCCCAATAGGTCAGGTCAGCCATCTCTGTGGGCTGATCCTGATCCTTTTGCTTATCATATACTCTCTCCTCTCTCTCTTGGGAGCTCAACCAAGTCCTTACCTATGGATCTCTGTTTCCACCTTTATCCATTGCTGGACAAAGGTTCTATAATGACAGTTAGTGTGGTCATTCTTTTGATTATAAGGGAAGTCCTCTTTAGGCACCCTCTCTATGATGAGCACTGTTTTTTAAATAATTTTCTTTCAAGGCAGGCTAGCAAGTAAAGCCACCACTGACATTCACAGTATGGAATGCAAGTGGGAATTTTCATCAAGCTAAGTGAACAAGGATGAGCAAAGAGGTTTCTATGCTTAATTTCCTGAAAAATACGGACAATACAACTGGGGCTGAGCCAATTCACAGACGTGTTGCAGAGTGGTAATCTTAAGGCAAAAGCTTTCTGAAGTACAGAAAACTTTTTCCATTCTTTGGAACTGTAAACCAGATTCCCAATTGGTCTGTCACAGTAGCAGCACATCATAGCATTATCTTCATTTGAAAGTCTGGCTAGATTATCAGTCTACAGCTCTAGGAAGTTCTCTGCTTTCCACCCAGACCAGCTAACAATCTCTCTCTCTCACTTAGTTTTCTTAGTTTATTACCTGAGAAAATCTTGTGGAATTAGTGGGGTATCTTGGGGAATGTACTCTTTTCCATTCTATTCTCCAACTAGTGATTCTGAACCCAATTATTTTAGAATTCATGATTTCTCCAAAGATAAGATAACTTTTTTGTTATCCTAAAACAGCAGAAGAGAAGGTGATTACATATACCACAAGACTGTATTAGGACATAGCCTCTTTAGGTAATGAGTGGTTCTTAACCTAGAGTTTACATTAGTTGAGCTTGGATTAGCACTTTGGCCTTAGATTTGTGGTCTTGCTGCTTCAGGATTAAACCAGGTCTTTCTATAGTAGAGTGTTTCAACTGTACAACTTTTTATGTGATATGAACAAATCAACCTACAAGAGCTGGCATGCTTAATTTAGCCTTCTTGTTTAATGATTATATTACCTTCACTAAAGAATTCTCTTTAGGGGATGAATAAGCAGTATCATGATAGTGCAAGAAGGAAGTTTTATCAAACATTTTGACAAATTGCTTTTTACATATGTCTATCCCGACTACTTAGAAGGGTTGATCAAATATATGTGCTAATATAACCTCTCTTTTCTCTTCTATTCCCATGTATAAAACTAGTCTCCAAGACAGTGACTTTTGCATTCAGTACATTTTATTTTATTTGTTTTATTTGTACACTGCTGATGGCTCATCTTAGGACCCTACTACCTTTATTCATGACTAGAGAAACTTTTGAATTAATGGTTCAAGGTCTAGAGGGATGATCAGAAGATAAGAGCATATGCTACCCTTTGAAATGACCTGGGTTTGGTTTCTTGCACACATGCCCTGGGGCTCATAATGTCATGGGACTCCAGCTTTAAGGCACCCTGATGCCTTCTTCTACCTCTACAAAACCTCTACATACATGTGCCATACAGACACATACACATGGACAATGTACTGTTGCAACCACTAGTTTTTACCTCTACAAAACCTCTACATACATATGCCATACAGACACATACACATGGACAATATACTGTTGCAACCACCAGTTTTTCCCTTTCCAAATCCATGCTCCATAAGTCACTAAGTATTCTTCAAAACCACAGAAGGTCTATTCCATAGTTCTTCTCAACCATTAGCTTTTTATACCTTATTACAAGTTCCTCTAGTCCTTCAAGAAATACTTCCATCCTAGAACAAAATGGTAGCATCCTTTGGTCATCAAAGATGAAACATTTCTGTTCAGCAACATTTTATTTTAGGCTGGACAAGAGTCTTTGTCTTCCTGCTGTGTTGACAAAATACTTTGACAAAACCAACTGAATGGAAAGATGGGCTATCATAGTCAGAGTTTCTGTCCTGACAGACATGCTCAAATACTAGGCATCTACTTTCCAAAAAATTGACTTGGAGGCTTAATTTTATAATAAATGATGGGCCATTAGTTCAGGCATATTACTGACTAGCTCTTACACTTAAATTAACCCATGATTCTATTTATGTTTAGTTATGTGACTTGGTACCTTTGCTTCAGTGCAGCATTCTTAGCATCTTTGTTCTGCATCTGGCTGGCATCTGCTCTGCCTTTCCAGGCATAGTTCATCATCAAAGGGGAGTCAGTGTCAGGAGCTTAAAGCACCTGGCTATATTACATTCACTATCAGAAGCTAAGCAGAACCCAGGGAATACAAGTTAGTGCTCAGTTAGTTTACCCCACTTACACAGTCCAAGATCCTAGACAGGGAATAGTGCCACCCACAGTAGACAGTTCTTCCCACCTTAATTAATTAATCAAGATAATTCACAATAGATATGTGCAGAGGCTTTTTTTCCCCAAGGGGATTCTAGTTGCTATTAAGCTGACAACTAACATTAATCATCAAAATGGGAATATAAATGGCCTCATAGTCTAACCATCCTATTCTTAGTACCATATAAAAAGCCTCTGTGTGGAACTATGCTTTTATGCACTGTAAATATTTATTAAAGGTGTGTGCCCTCACCTCCAGGTTCTATTTGGCCTTGAACTCAAGAGATCTAAAGGATCTCTGCTTCCCAAGTGCTAAGACTAAATGTGTGGGTCACCACTTCCTGACCTTCATGGCTTGGCTCTGTCCTTGATAAAATTTTATTAAATATACAATATACCAGAACAAGCTTCACTGACTTAGTTTGCAATGTTACTAATAATTTATTGTCAGAGTTTGTCTATAATCAAAATTGATCCCGCTAAAATATAGATCTGCACAGGGAAAAGAGCTCCAAATAGACATGTGACACTGCCTATGCATTGTCACATAATAACTCATTAGAGCTCTGCCCATTTAACTGATGCCAACCCTGATGATAAGAGAAGGAATGTTACTTACTTTGCTTATTGTTGCGATTAAATACTAAAAAAGGAAGCAACTTAAGAGAGGAAGTTTATTTTGGCTTATAGTTCAAGAGGATATAGGACATCCTCTTGATGGTGGCAGAACGGTGAGGTGGCCACATTGCATTTGAAGTCAGGAACCAAATAGGAAGTGGAGCCAGGCTATCAAAATTCAACTCCCATTGTAGCGACTCACTTCTTCCATGAGGATTCTACAACCTAAATATTCTACCTTCTAAAACAGCATGGCCAGATGCCACCAAGTGTTTAAAGACAGTCTATAGAGGGAGGTATTTCACATTCAAACCACAACCAAAGGTATATAATACATGGCTTTGTGGTGTTCCAATTTTTAATTTCCTAATGTGAACTTGGGTTTGATAGATTGATAGATGTAGAAGGATGTAGAGCAGGGGATTTTATACTTGGTTACATTCTCTACTTCCTTCGTATCTATTGCCTGATTTCTCTTGTGTCTAGATGGTGTCTGCGTTTATGTCAGCTTTCTACTGTTTACACTGCTTGCCAAGCAAACAACTATTTAACCATATACTTTCAGAGTTGCCAGATACAAAAGCCATGAACTCTTCTTAAAGATATGGAGATGCAGATATTTGTGGACTGTGAAGGAACATTTCTGATGAACCACGTAGTCAGAACTAACAGTTGAATTCACTCAATGTTCAGAAACTTCAGCTAAGGCTGGAATCGATGAAGGGTAGGTATGTGAAGAAACCAGAGATAACTTAGTTTTCTCATAGACAAAAGGAAATAACTTGGTTTTGTTAATAACTACTTCCTGTGCTTGAATGGCTTCTCCATTCACTAGACATTGACTACCTTGTGTCTTCCAAGTGGGATTTTGGGCTCACAGAATGCTTGAGCACCATATTAGTGATCTAATAAAAAAACCCACATAAACATGGGATTTCAATCAGTCCTATTGGTACTGCCATCAGTAGCAACGCTCTATTTGGAAGTGTCAAAGCAGTGACACTTGCAGGGCATTTTCCGGGAAGCATCTGGCAGATGACACCAGCACTCTTGCATTGAACATGTTCTGGTGTAATTGTCCCCTGTGCTGCAGGGATAAGAAGTTTTCTGTTGATTCTCAGAGTTGTAAAGCAATCTTTCCAGAGGCCCTCATGAAGGATTAAGTGAATTGAGTTAAGCTGTGTCCATGGAGTCCTAAAGAGGACCTCATTTTTCCTCTTCAGCCTTTCTGGAGGGACAAGGATTCTAAATGTCCATTTGAATTCTGAGCCCAAGGCTGAGGCGTGATAGGCCAGACAAAAAGAGTTGATTGATGAATATGTCCAGATGGAGTGGCTTCACTATGAGAAGTTAGGGGCTCAGAAACATGGGACTTCAATAAAGTAACTATCCGTCTGAGGCTGGAGAGAATGTGAGATTGGAAAGATGAAAGAAGGGGCGACACTGGAGAGACCCCCATCCCCGTCTACTGGGGAAAGCACTCAGGTCAGGAAACAGACTGTAACCTGGATTTGTCGCTACCCATTTAGACTGTGGTGCACTTTGGACTGTTACTTAAGCTCTTGGAGCTGCAGTTTCCTTATTTGAGAATGTGGGGGGGATACTCACAGCTGCTACTACAGTCAAATTTAATAATTTTATAGTGCCTCCCAACATTTGGGATCTGGATAGTCCCATAGGTTTTCAGCCAGTGGCAACATAGCAGTAGTGGAGCCAAGGAACATACCAGAAGGGAATGCTTTGTGTTTCACTGATTTCTCTTTTGTTTTACATCATTTCTGCGAAAGTTTTTCAAGCCATTTGTACACTGCCTTGTGCATCCCTTCAGAGGAGGACAGTGAGGGAGCCACGGTTTACTGGTGATGCTTGAAATAGAGGGGAAAGTGAGCTTGCATGCATCTCCTCCTGACTTGAGAAGGATCTAGAACATCCGTGGTCCTAGATAAGGAAACTGAGAAACAGTCATGAAATGATATTCCCCAAATCACTTGACATGAACATTCTACAGTCAGCTGATACTCAGGTGTGCTGAGGTCTGCTGCCTTTGCTATTACTCCATTCTCATCACTAAAGAAGAGGCTCCTTGCAGAACTTAGGAATGACATTCAGAAAGCTGTTAGCTGAGCTCCAGACAAGGCTGAGGTAGAATGATGAATGAGACTTGGTTGTGGCTTCCCAGCCAAACCTTAGGACCCCTTTGTGCTGGGTAGGTCCTAGAACCAGGTGGTAACAACTTGCCCTGAAAAGACCAAAAAGCTGACACTGAGAAAGTCTTTCTTTTTGGCTCAAACTGACAGAGAACAAGGCAGGAATGAGGAACCAGGAAGTCACTGGGAGATTGCTTCCCAGAATACTAGTCAAATGAGGCTGCCTGATAATATGTTCTCTCCACCCCACTCCTCCCCTCTGCTCTGTGTGTGTGTGTGTGTGTGTGTGTGTGTAAAGGAAACCTCACCCAGGTATATCAAGCTGAAGGTTTATACATGTATCTCATTGAGACGATGCTTATGGATGTCAAACACCTGCTCTGTCAAAGATGTCTGCAGGTACTGCACCTGTCCAGTGGGGATACTCTGTCAGAATATATCAGCATCATCTGCACTGATGTTGCCCATGGTGCTCTTCCTGGAGTAGAGGGAGGGAAGCTAAATAGCTCTAGGATAGCTTGGGAATGACATTCAAAAAACCACATCTGTCCTAGCTGAGCTTCTAGCCTGGCAAACACTTGCAGCACACTTTATTTATGTCAGCAATCTCTGTCAGCCCCACATCTGGAGATAAAGGATCAAACCCTGAAAAATTTAATTAAGGCTTATCACGTAGATGAAATGGAGATGATCGGCTAGGGGACTTGTAATAGCTAGAAAGTACCTTTCTAAGCTTTGTCTAATGCACTGGCTTCTTGGCATTTTCCTAAGAAAGCTCTCATCAGACACACCTCAGAGAGAGGACACCTCTTACAGGTTCAGGGACCACATAAAAGTTGGTGATGGATGTTTACCTTGAGGCTGATTACGGCACCTTAGTCCAATAGCTTCCCTATTCATAACACATTAAGTGCTTAATAAGTACTGAAACTGTGCTGCACATAGCTTGGAAAGCAGATGCAAACCCAAGGGCTCTTAGAAATCATAATATCCCTGGGAAAATAAATGGCATAAAACTATAAACAAAATACAGCTTACCCACACATTGATAACGGCCAAACTGGTATGACAGCCTGCTGGGAAAAAGGACTCATTCCTGGTAGTGACATTCACACATTTTAGAGGGTAGGTCAGGAACTAGGGGAAAAAAAAGAGAGAGAGAATGCGTTCTTGCTGAGACTTGCTTGAAGAACCTATGTAGGGCATGCCAAGCCCTTCCCTATTTAACTATTTGACTCTTCCTACAGGCCCAAACATATTACCTGGGCAATTGCGAAATGGGAACAGTTGTGGGACAACGAACACATTGTTAAATTGCAGAGTTGCACAGTTATTGCCTGGAGCACCAGGTTAAAGGAAACTGAACTGTGGGGTTGGTTGGCACTCTGTACACACAGCCCAGCCTAAGGTCCTGATCCTGAGAAACTAGCTGGGTTCCTGCCCTTTGATTCAGAGAAAGCAACTTTCCAGCTGGGGCAAACTCCCTCCCCCACATAAAATAAAATAAAGTCAATAGCACATAAAAATACTTTGTACTTTCTCAGTGCCTTTCATCTGCTGAGCTCAAAGGACGATGAGGGTATTAACCCTGGCTACACCCCTTAGTGGTAGGAGGAGAGTTTGTTCATCCCTCTGTTTTATGGATGAGACCTAAGATATGGAGAGGTTAAACAGTTTCCCCAGGGTCATACCATCAGCCAGTGTGGGGCAGGAAAAGAAAACCGGGTTTTCTCGATCCTGGTCTAGCGCCCCCTGGAGGATAAATGGATTCCTACATTTGCTAAAAATTACAGGCTGAATGAGGAGAAAAAGAAATTTGAAATGATTTTGCCAATGCCAATGTCATCACATCCTGGTAGAGGATACTGAAGATGAAGAAAAGGGTTGCATTTTCCAAAGTCAAATATGTAGCTATTTACAAAGACGAGTCTGGAAGTTTGTTTGTGGTGCTAGGGATTAAGCCAAGTTCTTGCATATGTAAAGCAAGAGCCCTACCACAAGATTCCATTCCTATCTGAGCACATAATTTCGGTACTTGAGATTCAGTTGAAGGTGACTTTTTCCTTCACTGTGGGACTCCTTGTGAACACTAGTGTGTGTCTGTATGATTTCAGAAAATGTTAGCATCACTGTCATTTTAATTGGAGTTCAAGATATGCTTGATGGGTAATTGACAGGTGACAATGGGTTTTCTGTTCTTGGCATTGCTATTCATTTGTAGCCCTCAGTTTAAGATGCGGAACATTCAAGGAGTTACAGCTAGTCACCTGTGTATTCCTCTAGCCTTGCCACTTGTTTTAAATTCGAACATGTTTCCCTACTTTTACTGTTCTTTGACCACATTTTCTATTACCAACCACCACAGGCCATATTGTTTTCAACCTTCATGCCTGGATACTGTCTGAACTCAACTCATATCTTTTGCCCACAGTTTTATGTAAATTGGATCACACAATATAATAGTAATTTTGAGTTTTGTATCAGCGCCTGTAATAAACAAATGAAGAAAGAGGTGAAATGATTTTTGTCAAGGTCTCAGTGTAAGTGAGCACTAGAAGAGGAAAAAAAAAAGATTTTTAAACTGAGATTTTTGTGTTGTCTTTTTTGAGGACACCATCCATTTCCCCTCCTCAAATTTCATTCTCTCACAGGAACTAGATGGTTAAAATCTTTTATGACACTGTGATTGGCTTGAAAGAAAATAAATTAGAACCTATCCTCTGTTACTACCAGGAATGAGCTAGTGTGTGTGTGTGTGTGTTTGCTTCTATAGTCACATATGCACGTGAATGGATGTATCTCATACACACACAGATTCTTTTATCTAATCCAACACAACCCTCAGTTCCTCCCTTTATAGAACAGTGTACAAGTGGAGTCCCCAGGAATGACCATGTCCTGAACACTTTTTCTTAAATCTATTTCCTTTTTGGAATTCTGTGAAGATTACCTGCCAATAGCAGCTTAAGGGAAGAAGTTGGTTTGAGTCACAGTTTAAATGTATTTAGTCTCTCTATGTAGGGGAAACATGGTGGAAGGCAGCTGCCTGGTGTGGAATTAGGAAGCTGGGGGCTCTACCTCCTCCCATGTGATTGACACAGGAAACAAGGCCAAACAGAAAACAAGGTCCTCAGTGATCCATTTTTTCCAAAAAGTCTCTCCCTTCTAATGAAACTACAACCTCTCAAAACAGTTCCACTAGCTTGGGGGCCAAGTATTCAAAGACATGAGGGGGTCATTTGACACTCAAATCACAGCAATTTGGAAGGTTATCTTCTCCTACAAGATTACCAATATGTTTTCCAAATTTTTCTATAGTTAATAGTCACTTGGAGTGGGGTGTATTTGTTTAAACAACACTAATTGAACACATATATAACAAGTAAAGAATGCATTCAACACAATCTATACCAAATCTTTTGGTTTAATTACTTTTGGTGTATTTAACATACTTTTATTAGCTTAAAATTATACAAAATTATGTAACACAAAACCAGTTTTGTTAAAAAAGTATGGATTATCATGCAGTACACTGATTTTTAAAATGAATGGGGAAAATAAAATGATTATACAAGAAAGGTATAACACCATCATAAAGTGAAAAATTGGAAATGAAGCATCATAGGCTGCAGGCCATGTATATAAAAGCTTATGCTTATTAGAAATATATTTTTTATCAGCATGAGATAGTTGAGGGACATGGGCAGATAGAATTCATTATGTTCAGCATTTGCTTTTAAGGTTGCCATGGTGATCTCCATCCATCTGACTACAAAGAGAAAAGAACTTGATGAAACATATGTTGGGGGATGAATATAGTCTAGATTAGGAAACTATATTTGTACTTGTCTGAAAGTGATACAGCCATGACTTAGCTGCAAAAAAGGCTAGGACATGAAATTCATCTGTGTACCTGTGAAGAAAAGAATAAATTTGCTCTGAGTCCAGGTCACTGATGCTCTCTCAATATAGTACCTATGTTGGGAGTCCTCTGTTTACTCACTTGTTCATATTCCCACTTATTCATCTGATTAATAAACTCACCTATTATGTTCAGAACCTGTGACATGCTAAACCCGTCATTACTTGACAGAAATGAAGTCAGAGAAGTGGCATCCCCTCAGAGTATGAACTAATACAGAAATAGAATTTAAATACTCACATAAATTAACCCATAACTATACTTTTGCAAGTGCTGGTTTTGAAGAAAGGAGCTAAGACCAAGACTTGGAATTTAGCCTAGATAGATAGATTAGGGCTAATTTCTTTGACAATAGCCCAAAAATACCCAAAAAGAGAATGCCAGGATCTTTTATATCAAGTCATAAATAAAATTGTGTCTAATTCTCAAGGTGGTTTCTGTATTGGAAAGGGGGAGAATGTTGCAAACACATAATTTAGTTGATTCCAAAAATCGGTATGACAATAGCTACCTGCTTTCACTCTGCATTAGCAGTGAGGGTCTGAACAATCATCTAGATCATAATTGGACACACATTGTATCTATCCACTGACTGGAGCATGATGTCACTGGACCTCACTTGATGAGGATTCTTTGGCACACTAATGGTTAATCCAGCATATCACTGGCCAGCCTGAGGCTATTCTTCCCCCTGAGTTAATAGAGCCAGTATTTCATTTGCTTCCATGTGCACACAGCTTTTCCATGACTATGACGGCCAGGTTGTCCCAATGTTCACTCAACTTTACAATGTTGTGTCGTAGTATGTGAAGAAATATCCTGCAATAATAGGGGAGGGAAAGTCTGGCACAATACAAGTTAAAAAAAAAAAAAAAACCATGAGAAGAAGAGGGAGGTGAATAGTCATTTATTTTTAAGATAATGAGCAGGTTGGATTTTTTTTTTTGATGTTGCTGATTTCCCATGGCTAATAACCTTCAGGTGGTAGTGCTCTATGTACTGTTTACAGTGAGGTGTGATCTCATATTAACTACAATTTACACACACACACACACACACACACACAAACACACACACACACACTTGTTCTGCCAAGAAAGATATTAATGGGGTACTGTACCATTTCTTTTCCTGTTGCTTATGTAGAATTGCTTGATCCAAATGAGATTTTTTTGGGTGTTTGAGATGCAGGCTAGAAAAGAATAACCCATATAAGATGTTTTTGGCACAGCTTCTGTGGAGGAAATGACAAAGTTTACTTAAAAAGTACACTGGGTTAGGCTGCCTTTTCTATAGATAGATTTAACTTAAAACAGTGAAGTAATAACAACTTATTTAGCTCACACTGCTCATAATCACTCCATCTCCGAGTGTGTTTGTAACTGGGCCTTTTGAAGTGTGTTTACCGAATGTGGAGTGGAGGAGGATGATGCTGTTACAGGAGAGTGAAGGACAGCTGTGTTAGAAGTTCAGGGGACAGACATGGACCTATGGACAATGGCTTTTATAATCCTGTCATTTAGCTGCTCATCCTTGGGCAGTGGCCTGAGATTTTCTTCTCCAAAGGTCCCCCATGGAAAAGCTTCCCGACGTAACTTTGCTCACTTGTAGTTTGGTAGACTCATGCTAAACAATGCAACCATTGCAATGAAAAGATAGGTCTGAAATGTTCAAAATTTGGTTCTCATGCATGGCAACATCTACAGTTACTCTCACTCGAAATATTCACCCTATGCTATGGTAAATCTCCTCCTGAGGTGTGCTAGGCACTCTTTGGGAAGCATGCTGCAGGTGGCATCTGTTATGATGCTTTTGTAAGAAAGGCAGAAATGATTCATTTTCACAGTGGAGTACAGGGGAATCAAAGACACAATTTTCTGCTGCTTCCTGACATTTCTTCTTTCTTTCTACCTCTTCTGTCTTTATTCTTTCCCCTCTTCTCAGCCCTCCCCTTTCTTCCTCTGCCTTTCCTCCATTCATCCTCACTTTCTCTCTTCTCTAATTTCCTAATTGTTATAAAGTCCGGTGTTGAAAAAGGTCTTCCTCAGAGTAGCCTATAGCATCGCTTACTAGTCATTGCGAAGGTCTCAAGGTTGTTTCCTTTCTTCTTCTTGAGGGCTGGGTTTTGGTGAGTGTCCTGGGTGCATGCATGCTATCCTTGGGGTCACAGCACTTCAATTTTCATATAAAGAAGTGCTTGGTAAGATGGCTGATGAATGCTGGGATATCTCAGAGCTACATTTAAAGCACTAGTGGTGATGGGGGGCGAGGTTTGAATTTCCCTGAGAGAGAAGTGGTCTGGGAGAGCTTCATGAACTGTCTCTTGGAGAATGAACAGACTAAAGAGAAGATTACTGATATTCAATAGCCTCATAGACTTACATCTTTAGGAGATTTGTAGATAAGTCAGTCAACAAACCAGCAGTTAAATAAGCATTCAAAAAATCCTGTTATTGAAGCTAATAGAACATCTTAGAAGAGAAACAGAGAAGTCAACAGTGTTCTCCAACATAATATAGTCCATTGGTTATTTAGAAAAGATATATGAAGGGCAAGGGGCTGTAGAGGAGAAAAATTGTGGGGAGGAATTTCTATGTTATAGGTTCACTTCATACAGAATACACTATGTATACTTGGCCTTGAAGAACTGGTAAAAGTTCAATGTGGGGAGGGGAAAAGTCTGTGAAAGAGTGGCAGACAAAGGAAATGTTGTGAGAGGGACTGGGGACATAAACCAGCAGCTAAAACGCTTACAGTGTAAGCCTGAAGACTCATGTTAAGATATCCAGTGTTCATGTGAATGCTAGGTGGTTGTAGGTGTTTGCCTGTTATTCTAGCAGACACAGAGCATCCTTAGGGCAAGCTTGCTATCTGGATGAGCTGACTCAGTAATTTGTGAGTTTAAGAGGGAGACCCTGCCTCAGTGTATAAAGTGGGGAGTGGTTAAGGAAGATACCTCTGGCCTTCATAATCATCAGCACTCACACATAGGAACATGTTTACAGGCATGCAACACATACACACACACATACACTGCAGGGGGCAGGGATAAGATGTGAGAGAAAGGAACAGTTCAAGAGGGTTTTAGGAATGATTATAGTTTGACTATGTGCCCAGAATGATAATTAGCACATGAGGGGTTCCTTAGAGTTTTGAGTAAATGAATGAAACAATAAATGAATGGTAGTAGAGATAAAACCAGACAGGTTGTACATGCCCTGAGATGCCAAGCTGTGGTAGATGATCTCTGCTTTGTAAGTAATGAGGAACCCATAGTGCTTTTAGAAGAGGAAATGTGAACATGTACGTTGATTGGAGATGTGATGCTCACAGATGTATGATGGGGATAGGAACTCAAATGGGCTCTTTGCAGTGACCCTGGAGCTTGGGGCAATAGAGTGAAGTAAGCTGTGAAAGATGCTTCAGAGATACTTGGGAGAATTCCAAGGAGAGCATAGAAGAGCAGGGTGAGGGTAGAAGGCTATGCTGATCTCATTAAGCTGTGGTTGCTGAACAGGGTCTGCAGCATTTGATCTTTGACCCAGGGCTTACAGATGTATCCACAGGAAATGAAAATGTAGGCTTCTTTCCTGCCATTTGTCAACATCTACCTCTCAAACAGAAAGCCTTCATTGGGGACAGAGATCTAGAAAAAAGGCAAAATTCATATTTTTTTTTAAAACTATCAAAAGGTTGTGTAGGCATGTCTGTGTCTTTAAGATTGGAACATTTCAGAAAGGCATGTTGACTGAAGGAGAGGGACAAGGGAAGTAAGAATAATTTTTTTTTAAATTTTTTTCCTTCTTTATTTTGTATTTATCAAAAAAACAGTAAAAAGAATTTAAAAATGCCGAAGAGTTAACAATAACTATACAGAGGATAATAATCATAAGCATGGCTTATCAAGGGTGGAAATGCAAATAAGATTACCACACGTATATTTTCTTTGTGTTCAGCTTTCCCTCTGAATTTTTTTTTCCATCCCTGTATATCCTTATTGAAGGTCTCTTCCCCCTCCCACCACATCTGATCATTTTTCTTCTCTGCAACTCCCCATCCCCTCCCTGGGCAGGGAGCAGACAGTCCTATGGTCACACTGGCCCAATAATGCTTGGATCAGTCTTCACTCCCGGCCAAATCCAGTTTTGTCTACTCTCCCTCAAGAATGAGTCAGGTGTTCCTATAGATGGAGTGGGGTCTGAAGGGTCAGTCCAGGGTGTTTCTGATCCCAAGCTGTTCAGTGGTTGTGGTTTGCAGCTTGGGCATGTTTGA
>PVIH01005781.1:86249-119636 GCA_004025045.1 Sigmodon hispidus
TTACAAATAATGCTGCTATGAACATAGTTGAGCTAATACCTTTGGAGTGTGAATGTGCCTCTTTAGGGTATACACCCAGAAGTGGTATTGCTGGGTCCTTGGGGAGATTGATTCTCAATTTTCTGAGAAACCTCCATATTGTATTCCAAAGTGGCTGAACAAGCTTACAATCCCACCAACAATGGAGGAGTGTTCCCCTATCTCTGCATCCTCTCCAGCATAGGCTGTCATCTGTACCTTTTATCTTAGCCAATCTAAAAGGTGTTAGGTGGTATCTCAAAGTTGTTTTGATTTGCATTTCTCTGATGGCTAAAGATGAAGAGCACGTTTTCAGGTGCCTTTCAGCCATTTGTAGTTCCTCTGCTGAGAATTCCCTTTTTAGATCTGAACCCCATTTTTTGATAGGGTTATTCAAGGTTTTGGGATCTAAATTCTTGAGCTCTTTATATACCTTAGAGATCAGTCCTCTGTCACTTGTAGGGTTGGTGAAAATCTTTTCCCATTTTGTAGGCTGGCGTTTTGTCCTATTGACAGTGTCCTTGTCTTTGCAGAAGCTTCCCAGCTTCAGGAGATCCCACTTGTAAGAAGGATTTTAACAGAACTCAGTGCTGGAGTTCATTCATAGGAGACTGAGGTTCCCTGGGGAGAGCAAGGGTCGCTTTCTCACTGGGTTTACTCCATTCATCTTGACAGGTTTTAGTAACAAAAGGACTAACATCAGGGTGTGGAGGGTTTGTGGGACCGAAGCATCAGCAGCACTCAGCTGCAGCCTTTCAATATTGCTAGGGCATTTGCTTTCTGCCTGTGTTCTTTTCTCCAAATTGGCTGCCACAAGCCCAATAAAAAAAACTGGGACCCAAGTGATTATTGCTTCACTGGTTTAATCATCCAGTTTATTTATGCCTTTAATTTTCTATTTAGCAAATAATACTTGCCTTACATTGTGCCCCATAAAATGTCCTGAAGTTGAAAATAGACTCTGCCCTTGTACCCGTACCTCTGATTCCTGTTGGCAGCACAGATGATGTTACTCTGAACTGAGCCCTTTCGAGAATCTATCAATCTGCCTGAATGAAACTTTTGACCCTGTCCATTTTTTTTTCTCAACAATACTCTTTGGAACTACTACATCCATCTCTGCTCTGTTAACACCCAGGGTAACTGTTCAAGCATTTGGAGACCAGGAAGGATGCTTTATAGTGAAAAGAAAGTGGGCTTTGGGTGAACAGCCTTGCTGAGAGCTACTTAAAGGCATTCTGATGTTGTAAAATCACTAACTCTGTCTTTTTTTAAGTGTTTTCTTTCATTGATTGTTATGATAAGAGTGGGATATTTGTTGTAGGAATTTTGATTGTAAGGAAAGATACTTAGAGTTAAATATGGGGGCAAAGCTGAAATATCAGAGAGAGAAGAAACAGCACAGTCAATTTTCACTCAGCTGCCTTTTAACGTTTCCAGCCTCCCTCCTGATTGCTTTTGCCTCTGCTGGTTTCTTATGACACTTTAAATATCTTTTTTGTCAGTTATATCTCATCTAGGTTAGGATTAAAGGCAGGAACTATTTTATTTTGCTGCTAGCCTTGAACTCATAGAAACACAGAAAGTTCTGTCTCTGGAGTTAGGGGATTAAGGGCGTAAATCACCACTCCCAGGTTTTTCCTGTGTTGAGATTAAAGGTGTGTGCCATTGAAGCTCAGCTGTTTGGCCTTGTACTGAAAGTTGAAGAACTTCCTAAGGTATGTCTAAAGCTGAAGAACTTCCTGAGCTGTCTGCCTAGGTTTTGACTGTGTGCTAATCTCGAATATTTCAGGTTTTATTAAATATGTAACACATCACCAAAGATATTTAAATAATAAAACTGCAGAAAAAGTCTCACACAGTGTCTGGAATATAATGGATCCTTAATAAACATTGACTATCATTTAATTTTTTTACTATAAGAGCTTCAGGCTAGATAGAGCCTGAATTTTCATAAAAGACTTCTTGTGAGGGAATGAACAACTCTTGGATCTTGAAGCACACGGAGTTGCTGGGTAGAGAATGTCTAGCATGGGTCTTTTGGTTTAAAGGCTCTACGTGGACTTTGGGTTCAGGGACATGGATGATGACACCTTTTGGATGTAGACCTTTCTCCTCTCCAAGACATTTTCTCTGCTCAGGGCCATTACATTTAGGGTACTGGGCCTCTTTATGGGCTCAGAGGCCTGAGATTCCCCTCTCTTCTCCACTGTGACCTCCTTTATTCTCTTATTCTGTGCTTCCATTGATGTGCTTCTTTTCAATTTTTCTCTCAGTCTAGATGATAAACTCTTGGACCTTAAAATGTGGGTGCAGTTTTCAGAGTCTGTGCCATAGATGCCTTAAAATGCTGGAAAAGTTCCATTTGCTCTCTTTTCCTGGTTTCTATTTTCCTTCCCTCCTCTGCCTCCTTTGTCTTTTTTAACATCCTGAATTTTCAAATACCATAATGCTCGCCTAGCTTCGATTTCTAATTTTGCCACTTATAAAACAGATCTGTGAATATGTTCCTTTCTTTCTCTGTCAAATATAAGGATTCGTTTCTCATCATCCCTCTAGAA
Organism: Sigmodon hispidus; assembly: GCA_004025045.1. NCBI lineage: Eukaryota > Metazoa > Chordata > Mammalia > Rodentia > Cricetidae > Sigmodon > Sigmodon hispidus. Next base: position 88,829 of record PVIH01005781.1, read on the forward strand.
ATCTCAGAAAGTTAAATTTATCAGTATATAACAACATAGGCTTTGTTTCTATCCTCAAATTAAAATTCAATATATCTCTTCTTTAGTAAATTAAAACTGTATATTTATCTTATATCACATGTACCCGTGAGCACATGTATGAGTTATATAACGTATAATATACATACACACTTATACATGTATGTATGTATATGTATTTAGAAATAGAAGATGGATTATGGGTCCCAGGTAGAAAGTTCCAGAAGGCAGTGTCTACACTTATTCACGTTAGTGGCTTCCCCTGGAATGTAGCACTCACCCATCTCACCTTTTTGAAAAATGCTGTCTACATTTCACAGCCCAGCCCCACACCATCTCTCTCACACTTAATCCATTGCCTTAGCCTGTACACTGTCCTTTTCTTGCTCAGCACATCACCAAGAACAGTGCCTGCACATGGCAGAAACCTCATGAAGATTTCCCATCAGCATACATACAGAGCCACTGGGTGTCAAATTCCAGAAAACTTGCTCTATTCCTTTGCTTAAAAGCCCCCAAAGAATCATATTCTGCAGCAATTCCTAGCTGAGCTGCCCCACCTGTGGAAGGAATAGGGTGGACCAGTCAGGGGAAGAATCAAGTGATCTTTTAGCCAAGTAAATGGTGGCATTGACTCAAAATTAATAATGGAAAGTAACTGCAATTGGTGTTAATTTATAAAAACAAAGCACATTTGTAAGCAAGAAAAAGAAAATAATTCCAACATTGTTTGCTACCTTGTCTTCTACAGGCAGAGAAGTTCTTGACATCACACTCAAGGGCCACTAGAAACACCAGTGAAGGGGTGAAAGGGTAGACCGTTGTTCAGATAGAACTGTTAAGTGTATTCTGCTGTTTGCACAGCAGAAACCTAACATACATTATCTTATTGACTCCAAACAATAAAGCATCAGTGTAGATTTTCTTACTATTCCACTTTTCAGATGAAGTAATTACAACAACGTCAAGTCCCTAGGCCAAGAAGTTCAAGCAGGCCTATGTTTTTGAACATCAGAATATGCACAAAATACCTCATTTTCATTCATCAAATGGCCAAAGGGGGGAAAAAATCAAGCCTCATTATTTTAGCCTAAAGCCAATCAGTGTTTCAGTGGCTGCAGATGGCATGGTTTCATATTCCACAGTGAGCTCTCCAATTTCCTATTTGCAACACGGAAGTGATGAAGCCTGAGTCTTCCCTAGGAGACTGAGATTTAATTGGGGTAATGGTTATAAAGATACACTGAAGTTTAAAAGTGCTTATTCCTATCAGGGCCCATGACTATGTTCCCAAATAGGACATCCTTGCTTTGAAAGCCATTTGCCTGGGATGAACCTCAGAAAGAATGGCAGAGAGAGTTAGCGGCTGAGATCTAACTAAGCACATATGGTTTTGCAGTGACTGCATAAGTAAAGAGGGGAAAGAAGAAATCTATCTCGTTAGTATTCAAGTGTGGGAACAGTAAGAGTTTGCTCTGTAATGATTCTAACATTCAGGAATGTTGGCACCTTGTCTTCCTGACTCTGCATTAGGAAACCAGGGTGTGTTGAGTAACAGGATGTACGTTCATGCCATTTTCAGTTTCTTTGGGGGTTCATTTTGGGAAATCTTCTATCAAGCAAGAGCTTCAGTGTTAGACTCAGAACAGCCCTTTAACCTCAGGGCAGCCACTTCCAACGTGGAGTAAAGGTCCTGATGGAGTAAGATTTGGATGCTGTTCCTCATAAGTGAGGAGTCATTGTTTGCAAATGTGCTCCCCAATGAAAAAGGATTAGATCCTGGACAGTAGGGAACATTATGTTCATATTGCAAAATCTTGATATGATCTAGTATGGGCTGATGGGGATTTGATAAGCCAGTCTTCTTGTCTGAAAATGTCATCACAGAGCTCTATTTATTGCCATATCCCACCCCACATTTGTTCTTCATAGTATAAGGCAAGACTTACAGGAATCCCTTTGGCTATGTTAGAGTTACCATAGGGCTGTGGGAAGACGTCAAGGTTCCATTCAATAAATTAACTTTGACCCTATAATATGTTACTTGGGTAGTCTGTTGCAATTCTGCAGCCCATTTTTTTTCCTCCTCTGAAAACTGGAGCCAATATACAGTTTGTTTAACTACTTAGAAATTTAATGATTCTCAAATAACCTATATCTTTATATTTGTATTTTTCTACTGACTTCTATAGAGAAGTGAAGGAATGTCTATAAGGGGGAAGATCTTACATAGTGATTATGACATTTATTTAGATTCTCTGTTTTCGAGAAAGTTAATTGGCTTTTTAAAATCTCAGGTTCTTCCTTTGGAAAAGATGAATGGATAAAAATGTTAATTCCTATGCCAGGATCTTTTTTTTTTTTTTAATAAAGGCTATGATCTCTGTGTTGAAGAATTTAATACAAAACATAGCATGCTGTAGAACCAATAAATATTAGCTATGGTCATTATCCTCATTATATAGAGAATAGTTAGAAAAAAATCATAGAAGTTTATATACATGAAGAAAGCATTACTATCTTTTAACATTTGCTCTTTTGTTGACAAAAGAATCCCAAGGCTTATGGCTTGTTCTTTGGGAGAATAAATTATTCACCAGTATATTGGCCTCAGCACATTTTGTCTTCAGCAAAAAAGGAGTGAAGAATTTGCAGGCTGTAGCTATGGCCTACTGTATAGGGCATATGTGGGGGAAGTTCAGCTCCATTAGAAATTGGCTGCACTTGTTTCTTTCTAGGACTTTTTTTTTTCAAATTAGGATTGATATGGAAAAAGATGCCCTGGAGTGAATTCCTGCATTGTGAAGATATTTTCTTATATCTCTACAGATATTTATATCCAGAAATGGGTACAAAATACTCAGGGAACCATAACAAATTGCTGTAGTCAATTCTCCAGCAGAAAATAATACATGCTAATAAGACAAGACATAATTTCAAGAGCTGGATTTTCTATTCTGTGTCATATTTTGACATCTGGGGGAGGTAACTGACACTGACAACATATGAGAGTCACTACTATGGATCTTAAAAGTAAAGTATACGCCCTAATCTATACACCTTCAAATTCTTATGGATATGTTTGAGGTGAAACTCAAAGCTTTACATTTCTTTGTCATAACTCTATGTATGATTTTCAGATGAGAATCACTGGAAGGAAAGACAGTGGTATTCGAACTGAACATGGATCAATGATTAGTTTCACAACTGATGCTTAATCCTCTGCTTCAATTCTGCTTCCCCTAGGTTGATCAGACCCTGTTTTTAGGTATAACTTTAGAATTGACTTTTTCTTTCTATATTAGACTATCTGAAATAATGAGAAGGAGATATGATGGTGGAAACAGGTGGCTGAAACACAAAGATGGGAAAAAAGTGATCACTAATTAAAATATACAAAGTAGTTTAAAGAAGGTGAAACAAGACTGTATTCTTAGAACAGAAAGGGAGCAAGTTTTCAAATAATAAAAGTGCAGCTATTGAAGCATGAAGGGTTGATATGGAGCTATTTACTTGATTCATTTATGATTTCTAAGATGTGGTCTATTTAAAGTATAACACAAAGATGTGTTTACTCAAACTGAAGAAGGCTGAAAGATTTCACCACCCAACCCAGGGAGCTGTCTGTTTATACTTGTGCTAAGAGGTTCCAAGATGGCTACTGTCTTCAATGCTCTTCATTTCAAAAGGTGGAGACTCAAATCTGGGCTGACATTAGTGATTGGTTAGCTAATAGAATATGGCAGAAATGATGTTCTGGGACCTCCAAAAGAAGGTCAAGAAAATCCTCAGCATCTACTTGAGTGTGTTTGAATACTCAGTCCTCAATGTCTTGTAAGCCAGCTGCCATGCTGAGAGAAGCCTATGTGATATGGACCTGACAAACTGTGTTCTGGTTGATGGTAATCTCAGATGAACTGTTAGTCAATAGCCAAGCTGAACTGTTTCATAGGAATGAGAAATTCTGTAAATCTAACTTTTAAATTAGCTATTTAATAACTATACTCACGATAGCACCACAGCCAATACCATTAGCATGAGTCAGAAGAGTGACTAGGACAATTCCCTGAATTTTAGAAATAATCCACTGTTGTACAATATTAAGTTTTTATCTGGTTCATTATGCAGTGATAGGCAACTGAAAAAATATTTTTCATAGTATACATTTATGGGTAATAGTCTTGAATAGCAGTTCTCAAACTGTGGGTAATGACTCTGTTGGTGGTCAAACAACCCTTTCACAAGGCTTGCCTAAGACCACCTTGCATATCAAATAATTACATTACAATTCATAATAGTAGCAAAATTATAATTATGAAGTAGCAACTAAAATAATCTTGTGGTCAGGGGTCACTAGAACATGAGCAATTGTATTAAATGATCACAACATTAGGAACATTGAGAACCACTGGTCTAGACAAAACAACTATCCATCCACTCACCCATTCATTCCTCCATCCAGCTGTCCATCATCATACTTCTACCCATCATCATATCGTCCACTCAACTACCCATCCAATGTTTACCATACATCTACAGTGATAAGGATAATCAGAGAAAGACTTATCCTGTTAGAAAACAAATACTTGTCTAGAATCTATTATCAGATACTAGTCAAGGAATTGTGGGCAGATAGACAAACTAGTTAAAATCATGAGAATAAGAGAGATGTGGTACCTGTCACACTCCTTTGGGGGAAGATGGAAAACAAAGTAAGGAACCCAGAAATAAAATTTTGGACAGTGTGATGCATTACTATAGAGACATCATCATGTTCACATTTACTACTTTTCTGCTTATAATATTCAGATAATCAAAGCAGCTCAGTGTCTATCACCAGAGTAATAGATATAGAGAATGTCTAAATGATATATATATATATATATATATATGTGTGTGTGTGTGTGACTTTTATTTAAATGCAAACAAAAATGGAATTATAAAATTTAGAGGAAAACACATGGTATTGGGATTATTATGTTACACAAAGTAACACAGAATAACAGAAACAATTATCGCCTGTTTTTCCTCGTGTGTTAAATTCTGTTTTAAAATGATGTGAGCGTGAAAGGAAGCCTATCAGGAAGGTAAGGTAGAGCAATATAGAGGTTTTATATAACCAGAGTACATTACATGGTTATAAGTATGTACGGAAATGTCATTATGAAATCTATTACCTTAGTTACAATTAAAGTAAAATCACTATATGCCTAATAAATTCAGTGTACTGTAAAGAAAGTAAATCATGGCTTTGCAATAACTATTGCATGAGGTCCCAAGTGAATGTGCCTTCTATTCAAAGGCTTGTTAGGGAAGTGATCGCTACGAAAGTGACATTTGCATGACTACTTAAGTGGTAAGAAGATGGTACAGGGTACAGGAATAAATAAGGTGGAATAAAACTTTCTGAAAAGAAGGAACAGGTTAAAGAGCCTGAAGTCATAATAAACTCAGCATCGAACAGGGATTACACACAGGCTAGGATGCTTAGATTGTTTACAAGAAAGAAAGAACAGTAGAGGATAGGATAGATATGTAGAAATGGGAAAGATTTTGATGGTCATTTGAGGAGTTTGATTTAATTCAAAATGTAGAGGGGATCAAATTTATATTGTTAAACTTGAAGAGGCTGTGGTTTGAATGTATTTGCAGACGACCACTGTAAGTATTACTGGCATGCCTCATGGTGGACCCAACATGGTGCCGGGTGAAATAAGAGTTCCTGGCATGTAATGGCCATGTGGTAAAGCCAACATGGTGCCACACACAGAGAGCATGCCCTTAGGCGTGGCTATGTAGATTTGAGCCCACTCCTTCTCTTAAAATGTAACGCCATGTGGCAGCCCACCCTTTCTCTCTTTCTCTCTCTCCCCTCTTTCTCTCCTCTATCCTACCCTTCTCGAGTAACTCTCAGTAACTCTCTAAATAAACTCTTGTGTGGCACCTGGCAGTGAGTGTGTATGTCTGTTCCCATGCACAAAAACCTAAAACCACTGCTGCTGTCATTTGAAGAATGAACAGTACAGGAGTTCAGATGTTAGACAAACAGCATAGCTGTGATGGTAACAGGCACACCCTGGCAGCAGTAGAAATAATGAGAGAAGTTCCTTTTCAGAATGAGTCTTGGAGGCAGTTAGTGGAGCTTGCTGATGCTTAGCTGTTGAGTATTAGGAAAGGAGAAGAATTAGAATTACCTGTTGGACTTATAGCCTAATGTTTGGGAGCTAGGTCAGTGGGAAAGCACTTGCTTGGCATGTATGATCCCCATGACCACAAAAGGGAACAAAATTCTTAGATTTATGGCCTGTGCATCTGAGTGAATAGTTGTATCATTAAATTTTATAAGGCAAATTGGAAGGGGGCAAGAGTGGTGTGGAGAGGGTGAGGAAGGTGCTGTTTTGACTCTAGTACAAGAAAATTACTAGGCATTCTAAGGAGAGTATTTGACTTCTCAAGCCAGGGATCAAGGGAGAACTCTAAAGTACAGTAGAAAGCAGACGAATTTTACTTAAAGCCATATATGTGTGTCCTAAAGACATGCAGAATAAAGGGAGAGCCCAACTAATTGATGTAATTATGAACAAGCAGATATCCATTAAAGAAGAATTAGAAGGAACAGTCAGGTTGGCAAGAACAGAAACAAGGGACTGTGTGTCCTCAGAGTTAAGGGAAGAGAGTGTTTTTAGAAAGGAGAGTTAGGCAATTATACAATCTCATTTAAGAATTAATAATAAACAAAGGAGATTATAACTAGATTAGGCAAGAGTAAGCATGGTGGTAAACATGAAAAGAATAGTTTTAGCAGATAATGGCGACAAAAGTTGATTTAAAAGGTCAAAAGAGAAAACAGAGAAAAATTAGAGAAAGATACAGTTAATTCCTTTAAGGAGTTTGTAAAGAGGAAAAACAATAAGAAAGTCAAAGGAATGATATTTTTGAAGACAGAGGCTGTATTTGTATGTTAGCATTTTATAAACTAATGGGTATCATCAATTCAGAAGGGAAAGTTGTTTATATAAAGAGAGGAGAGATAACTTCAAATTACCAGTCCTGCAATAGGTTAGAGGAAATGAAACCCAGCTTATAAATTATGGGCTATGTTTGTTCATGTACACGCACAGATAGAATGGCAGAAGGTCTATAATAGAAAGAAATAAGCAGAACATTGGTTAATAAGAAGAATGAGTGGTGGTCATGTGACTTGATCTCTGATCTTTCTTGTATTTTTGATTGTGAGCCTAGCTTTTAACGGCTGAGCCATCTCTCCAGCCCAATCTCTGATCTTTCTATAATGACTCATGTCTTTATAGAGGAGCTCAGATAAATTACAAAGAAAATAGTATAAAGGCAGTTATAGATGAATTTATACAAAAATTCAGGGAGAATGTAGACAATTCAAAAGGGAACTAACAGAGCAAATTTTTAACTTTTCAGGTTTCAAATCATTCAGTTAAACTGCAAGATTCTTAAAATAGACAATAATTTTTTTCTCTGCCTCCTCAAATATACAAGTATACAATATGTAAGTACACATCTGCATGCATGAACAAGAGTGATCTCAGAAAAAGAAGGCACAGCCAGTAGGCGCCACGTGACATACATCAGTGACAAATCTCTTAGCTGATGAGAGATAAGAGTTACATTTCAGAGATCCAGTTTACATAAAAATAGGAATTGTCACATATGGTAACTGATAGAAACAGCATCTGGGTTGTGACCTCAGATGTCAGCTCCTGATTCAGACTGTGCCAATTGTAATGCCTCATAATCTAGACCTGATTGGTCCGTGTAACCTAAGCAAGGCATCAACTCTTGAGCATGTGGATACTTCAAGGAAGAGCTGAGTAAACCAGAAAGAGGTTTTCTTGTGTTGTGTCCTAGAATGTTTTGGGAGGTGAGAAAATGACCATGCGTTTTGCCACATGGCAGAAATGAGTCTCAGTAGAGAAATACTAATGCAGAGGTAGAAAACCAGTTAGGAGGTGAAAAGACCAGAAAACTCACAGATTTTTTATGTTTCATTTGTTTGTTTGACCCTACCTTAAACCCATCACAGAGCAGAGATGCACCTGGCAAAATCCTGATTCACAAAAGCCAATGAATTCCTTTTCTTTTCTCTTGAACTAAACCTGGTTGGGTTCTATTTCTAGAAACTTAAAAGCTCTCAACTGATAGCATACCCATGGCTATTGCAACCCTTAGTGCACATTAGCATTCTCAGCAGCACAGCATTTCAGCCAGCATTGACTAGAGGACTAGGAACACACATTAGTTAGGCCATCTGAGCCTAACATTTCAATGTGACTTTATCAGACTTCTCAGCTTATAAGGGCTTCTGTTTTTACAATCTTTTTTCTTCTTCTGGTTTTAGTATCTGAGGCTCACTGTAGCTGTGCCTACAGAGTTAATAGGACAGCTGGGTAGGATTTAGTCCCAGCTTTTCCTTATGGAGATTATTTTATGATTACAGATGCCTTTGTAGGAAATATCTTAAACATGGAAAGATATTCTAGAAGCCTATAAGAATAAACTAATCTGACCCCTTTCCAGTTCTTTTTGAAGTTTTCATTATGTGCCTGGCATGTTGGATTTGTAGTTGTGGTGGTGTTTTCTTGAAAACTAAGGTTGTGACTAAGTGGAGAACACAGTACCATTATCATTGTGATGCCATCAGACACATTAGTTTTTTACCCCATCTTTCCTCCATCATGGTAGTTAACGGAAAATGCAGTTTGGAAAAACAGACATGTATTGAGTTGATGTTAGTCCTTTTGGGCACTATAGCATACCATCATGTTCAGTGGCTTAATTGAACAACATATTTTGCATAGAATAAAGGACATTTGAGATGAAGGTGCTAGTATAGAAGGGCTGTGGTGAGGGCTCTCTTCTAGCTTGCAGGCCACAACTTTTTCTCTATATCTTCATATTGTGGAAGACCAGCATGCTCTCTGCTTTTTTTAAATAATGCTAACTCTATTCACAGTAATTCTCTATTTTCATGACATAATTAATCACCACCTAAAGACCCCTATCACCTAATTACAGCACTATGAGGTTTAGGATTTCAACATGAAATTTAAGGAGATATAAACACTTACTCATGATGCTTGGCTTGAGTGCCTGATTGTATGTGGGTTGTTGTCTCTAGAGCAGAAGTCAGTATGGGGCCTGGAGCCATATCTAGCCATACTCAGGGCTGTTTAGAAATTCCAAATGAGCCAACTGTTTGGGGCATAGTGTGGTGCCATGGAGTGCTCTAACTTTATTCTGATATTAACTTTTTACTTTAATCTGTCCTAATATATGCAAGAAAAGTTCTCTGTTAACAGTTTGAAGTATTCCCTAATATTACAAAAGGTAAGAGTTATCTTTCAAACAAAAAACTAGAGTTAGTGTTCTCTTTCAAGTGTGATTAATATATCTTAGGAGCTGTAAGTGAACAGGAGCCATGATACCATGGCTCAGCTATGAGTCTTGGCATACTTTTTCTGGAACCCAGTCACTTCATACTAGGTTCTAGTCTTTGTAGGTCAAACATGGTGTATGTTATAATCTGTCCTATCCTTCACAATCTTGCCAGTCTGTATTGTTAAGCCATTCATAATGTCTGACTCTGTTTCCTGCATTTACTTTGGGAATAGGCTCCCACATCTCCTTATCAGCTCTCTGTGAATTTTATCTGGCTACCTTCAGGGTATCCTTCATCATTGCTATTCATGCTTCTAGTATACTCTGGAGTCTCCATTACCACATTAGACCAGGTCACATGCTCCAAGTAAAACTTGTTTTATTTCATTATAATTGCTTGATCATGGACTTCTCCTAAATCTTGAATTTAGTATATAGGAGGAGAAACTAGGGTACTTTCTCTAGATGTTCTGTGTACTCTGTATCTCAGATACAGATAGGATCTGGTGTCTTCGCATCGGCTGATTGTATTTCTGAGGTTGCAACACCAAACTCTACCTGTTGATGGGAAGAAGCATTCTTGTGTGTTCCTACTGACAATTATTTTGGGATTAGAACTCTGGAGTGGGAAGGGATGACTTGCCACACATTAGTGTAGAATTGTAGAAATGGATCCTTTGGTGGGCACTGGTACAAGTGCATTTTAGCCAGTGCAATGGGACTTCTAAAAAATAAGATGCCACCTCTGACCCTGTACCAAAAGACTATCCACAAGATGAATAGCAAGCCAGGCCAGTATGCCTGGAGCTAGGACTGTAAACATCTTATTGCCATACCTTCAAATGTCCTTGAGCTTTCTATACAAAAGAGGGAGCATTTATATTTGGTCTTCTCAGTTGCTGTGAGTTGAGAAGGAGGACATGGTATGTGCTTGGAACAAGCTAGAGAGACCACTGGTGTCTTGCAAAGTCAGGACTGGGGTAGTAGCAAGCAGTGCCAATCAGCGAGAATCTTATCTTATAAAGAAGATACTTTTTGTGAGTCATCAGTGATGACTTAAAAGAAAGAGTCAAGAAATAAGAGTATCTACTTTTTTTTTCTTTTTATACAGACAAGGTCACTTGGAAAATTCAATTTTGACCTGCAGAAGCTAGAAGTCTATGCTGATATAATTTGTGAATTATTATGGCTTTGCTGATGTATAACAGTGGATCTCAATTAGAAGTGCTCAGGTGTGTCTCCTAGGGGCTCATTTGGAAAAGTCTGTAGAAAATTTTAGGCCAGAGGTGCTTCTGGCATCCATGGGTTGGAGGCTGATAAGGATCCTACAATTCCCCAGGCAGTACCCCCTAATGAATAAAGGTTCAGCCATATGTCAATAGTTTCAATTTAAGTAGTTCCTGACTTAGAAGAAACTAAACAAAGAGAACACCGGGGTCAAAGCAGTACCAAATTCATTCAAGCCATTCACTATTTGATTGGATGAGCATCTGAGAGCCTTCATTGCACACAAGAGGGTTTCCTCCTTAGAAAATTTGGCTTGAGGATAGCTGAGCCTAATATAGAAGCTGCCAAGCAGCGCTCCAACCTTGTTTACATTCTTCTTGGCAGCTAATGAAGAAGCTGCTGTGCATGCCAACCATTATCTGAACCAAAAATAACACATGAAAATGATTAATTTCATCTAAAAGTAGGCAAGCTCCGTGCTGTGTCAACCATGGCAATCAGGCTCCAAATGGATGGAGTTAGAGGAAAACCAGGGAATGAATGTGAGGACAAATGGGAGCCCATAGCAACAAGTATCTCCTCTGTGCCTGCTGTCTACTTTCTTCCGGTTTCTCCTCCCATTGTCCTCCTCTTTCTCCTCTTAGTCCTCCTTTTTAATCTATATTTTTTCCTTGTTCTCAGTAGTTTCTTCCTCTGTCATTTTCTCATTTGTGGTTCATACTTTACTGTCAATTTATTGCTCTCATTACCCTTTCCTCCTCCAGGCTACAATGGATCCACCTTTTTACAATTCCAAATGACAGGGCCTGTGCTGACCACTGACACATGCTATAATGGTGGCAGTATAATAATGACTATTCATCCTTAACAATCACGATCATTTTAATAAGAAAATTTCATTATTTAAAACCCCCATCGCACAGGTATTAGTGCAGACAGTGAACCTAAAATTATATTAATACTCTTAAATTATGCTTTTTACCTTGAAACTGCAAATTTTAATACTGTCTTATGTTAGTATAGAATATATATAATTGCTGACAACCATTTTTCTTACAAAAATACCAATATTTTATGACTTCACCAAATATAATAAAAACTATGTTCCTCAGTATATCCAAATATTGCTTATTCCTCGCTCCAATTTATCTTCTCACTGTGAATTTTCATTTTTCCCTATGGTACTCGTTTTCTTTCATAGATCACCACATACATACCAGAGGCAGTTGCATACTATACATTACATAGGGCTCAGTTAACTCAGGGATGTTAGAGACCAGCATTTTCACTTCTGAAGGAGTTTACCATCAGGAGGCAAAGCATAAGTATTGAGGTCTGATGTTTATTAACCTGAAAGTTGGGGTTTGTGATTGTCACAATTATGGGATGTATCATTTCTGTTAACAGAGTGGAAGTCATTGATGCCTGACTTTCTGCTTGCCTGTGGTAGTCCATTCAATTGTTCAGTAAAGAATTGGTACATCCATGGGAGATGCTGATGACATCCTGAAGCAAAGAGAAGTCCCAATTCTCCATTCAAGAGATGTCCTTTTAGATGAAATGACATCTTGGCTGCGTAAGACCATCTGGTTTGTAAAGCAACTAGGAAAGGCCTCTTGGCATTGAAAATAATCAAGTTTTGTCAAAAAACCTCAATTAGTTTGCATCCTTGCCTGTCCCCTTACCTGGTCCACTGTGACAATTCCATATGCAGCTGTTATCTATTCTCCCTGCCTTGAAAATTGTTCCCACCCTCCAGTAAGTAGCTGTGCTTCTATTTCTTTTATAAAGACCCTCCTACCTCAATTGAGGAGGGCTCCTTTTTTTGGTTTTGTTTTTAGGGTACCCTTGGTACACAGTACTGTTCAGTATTATGTGCTTTCCTTTGATTGTAACATTTAGGAAGGAAAGAGACATTCCACCTTTTTCCTTAAGTGCTTGGCAAAGGATAGCAAGCCTTACTTGGGGCTAGGCTTTAACAGCAGGTATACTCTGTTTCTCTTTAGTGATAAACACACTTTTCACTTTCACTCTTCACTGTGACTAAATGAAGTAGTTTCACCAGTACTTTAGCCTTATTGAATGGGTCGATCATTTTTACCTGGGGACAATTTGAATTTAGGGGACACATCCCACATTCCTACCCTGCCCTTTGTTGGAGCGCTGGTTGTGAAGCCACTTTAACTCATTCAGGGCAATTATTTGTTTTTTAGTGTCTTGAGCTTTTGCATCTTTTTTAAAATTTATTTTTATAATCTCTCTCTCTCTCTCTCTCTCTCTGTCTCTCTCTCTCTCTGTGTGTGTGTGTGTGTGTGTGTGTGTTAGTACAGTGCCTAGGAAGCCCAGAAGAGGGAGTTACAGACAGCTCTGAGCTGCCTGATAATGGATGCTTTGAATAGAATTAAGGTCTTCTAGAAGAACAAATTGGGCCCTTAATCATGAACCATCTCTCCGGCCCCAAAATCTGCATTTCTTCTGTTTATAAGTTGATAAAACTGATGATGTAGAACATTTGAGAGACTAAGTTGGTCAGGACACATGGTAGTGTTGATGTGCTGTTCAATAAAACATCATGTGCTGGTTCAGTTCTAAGCATGCTTATAAGTGCCAAATCACTTACACTTTATCACAGCTCTGTATGTTATGCAATTATTAATTGCTCCCATTTTCCAGGTCCTAGAGATGTCACATAACTCTCAAGGTATCACAGCTAGTTAGGTTAAGTAACTTTTGCTTCAACTTCTCAGTCACTATGAACATAACATGGTACATATGGGTGTCTCAGCACACATTTTGTTGCCCTCTCCTTCCACATTTTATTCCTCTGCCAGCTGATACTAAACGCTTACTTGTGGCTGTGAAAAGTCCACATTTCTTCTTTGCCTAAGTTTCCGTTGGCCTAATAGAGTTTCAAATGGACAGATTGTTCCTGTGTCATTATTGTACCAGTGAGATCCACAATGAAAAGCTGTAGCAACTCAAAGGATAAACAAGAAAAAAATAACTCCCTAGGGTTCTCTCATAACCTACAAGATTTGGGGGTGGGGGAGGGGCAGTAGTAAGGGCTTAATTTCCAGGCTGGGGCTGCTGTAAGAAAATATTGCACACTAGATAGTTTATCATTTTGTTGAATTACAGTTCAGAGACTGAGGATTTAAAGTTAAGCGTTGCTATGTGCCATGCTTCCTTAGCACTCAAGAGATCTCTGATGCTTCCTAGTGTCTGTGGGAAGGTAAGCAGTCATTGCCATGTCTTTACCTCACTCCATCTCTGCTTCTGTCATACAATGGCAATTTCCTTTTATGTATCTCTGTAATTCACATAGTATCCCATATGTGTGTGTCAGTGTGTCCCTTTCTCATAAAGAAGCTGTCATACTATATCAGACCACAGTCCTCTAGTCTGACTTCACCTTAGCAATCTGACTTCACCTTAGCAATAACAGTATTTCCAGGAAAGTTCCTATTCTAAAGTACTGAGATTAGCCTACCTTGAGTCTGTCAATGTCATCTTTTGGGGACAAAGCATGAGGGCACAAATTGCCACATAACTCAGGGCACACTTCCTTCTGTTTGCTAATGCATACATGCTTGGAACTATCCAGGGCTTGCTCGACCCTGAGCCTCATTCTGCTTTCCTCAGACTCTCCACGTAGGCCAGATATTATGCCTGCAGCTTCCTAATCTTGAAGGAAATGAGGTATCACATGTCCTTGTCAGAATCCCTGCTATTTCATACGTAAGTTGATCCAAATAAATGAGCCCCTGAATAAATACCATCTGGCCCTGCTGAGTCGCTTGCTCAGTGGCCTTGTCTCTGCCTTCCGTCAGGGACATCCGTCTCTATTGATGTCACGATTACTGGAGTTTGTGGGTAGATCACAGCTTGCTTTCCTACATGAATCCCTGCATTTCAGGCTTTTGAAACACCTCCAACAGATCAGCAAACCTATTCAAGTTCAGTGATGTTCCTCAACTGTCTTAAGAGTAATATTTATTAAAAAAGGTACCATACTTTTTATTCTTTTATAAGGTATTACTTATTAGAAAAATTTTAAACTAAAAGAGAAAAATCAATCACCTACACATTCCTCATGTCTTATAGAATAAGTGGTTAGAAACACCATACAGCCTTTCTTTAAGTCTGATAAAAGCATATACATAATGCAACATGGATACAATGTTCTATTGCCTTTTCTACACATACACACACATATCTTCTTTTTTTTCTTTTTTTAATTTTTATTTTATTATTATGAACAAAGAAGTCACACTTTGTATATCCTTGTATATCCTTATTCAAGGTCCCTTCCCCCTCCCATCACATCAGGTCACTCTCTCTTCTCCACAACTCCCCATCCCCTTTCTGGGCAGGCTGCAGGCAGTCCCATGGTCCCACTGTCCCAATATTGCTTAGATCAGCCTCCACTCCTGGCAGATCCAGTTTTCTCCCCCCAACCTCAAGAGTGAGTCAGGTGTTCCTCTAGGGGGAGTGGGATCCAAGGAGTCAGTCCAAGATGTTTCTGATCCCAAGCTGTCCAGTGGTTGTGTTATCTTCTTTCTTTCCATGGAACCTCTATCTTCCATGTGAGGACATAGCAAGGGAGCTTATCAGATGCAATTTCTATTGGACCATACACAACGCAAGGGCTTCCAGATGCAATAAATTACACACACACACAGAGAGAATTATTTAAATTCCAATAGGGTAATTTAAGTAACTTTAAGGTATTTATATACTTTTATAAATTAATTATTCAAATAATCTTATCAAACCATTAAGATTTTGGAATTTTAATTACTTTAAATAACAAACTCTCTGTGAGCATTTTCCTTGTGAAAGTCCTCCTTTCTTTCCTTCCTTCCCTCCTTTTTCCCCTCTTTCCCTGGTGGATTATTTTATTTTTAATTTGTGCCTTTGTCAAAAGGCATGCTTGTTGATCTAGTTTAATTTGTGTCCCAGCAATGCATTTGCAGATACATATTTGCAGTGCAATGTTATTAGCAGGTAGGCAGCAATAATAGCTGACTAAGACTGAGGGTTCTAAGAAATGCCTGAATTTACAAAGTGATTTTTTTTTTAAACTATGATGCTTAATTCCTTACAAAAAACAAGATATGTTTCCCCTCTCTTTCCTTTTCTCGCCCTCCATTCTTCCTTTATCTCCTTTTCTCTTCTGCTTTTCCATTTTATAAACCTCTATTTTCCTTGTGAGGCTATAGGAAGGAAGAGCTTGTCAGATGTGGTTTCCTCTGTATCGTACAGAAGGCAAGGGCTTATAGATTCAATAAATTACCTATTTTCAGATATGCGCATTTGGAAGCCTAAAGTGAACTAAGAGAATTTTATGTTAGCTTATATTACTAATTGGGTTATAAAAATGAATTATCAACATACTTATGTTTATTTTCATTGTTATAATTTTCTTTATTCTTGAGAATTTTATGAGTGCAATAAAAAATGATTCTATCCAAACTACCATTTTCTTTCTCCATCTTCCACGTATTTCCCCACATGATTTTCTAACAAATTTGTATCTTTTTCCTTTGTGTTGAATGATCCACTAAATCTAATTAATTTTCTATATGTGCCTTAATATGAGGTCATCCACTGAGCAAAAGAAACTTATCAATGGGAACACTCTCAAAAAAGAAGGATTTTTCCTCACCTGCCATTAGCTCCTCAGTAGGGGGTGTGGCTCGAGAAGCACCACTCAAATTCCTGCTGAAATTTTGGTTGGCTTGAACCTGTGTGCATCTTGTGTCAATAACTATAAAAGTTATAAGCTGGTAAGCACATTAGATATGTCATCTCCAGAAGTCACCATTTCATAGCCCTTGTCTTCCTCTGGATTTTACCTTTTTCTGTCTCCTCATCCATGATATTCCCACAACAAGATATGTTTCTTTTTCATTGTCATTTTAGAAAAATTTTTCTTAGTAATTTGAAAGTTATTCTTAACTATCATCATTTTAAGCAGTATAAACAAATACTTTAATATATTCTTGTTGGAGTATCTTGAACTAGCACTGAGAATAAATTACTTTGAAATGCATCTTATTGCTTAAGACTACTGAAGACCTGTTAGCCTGAGCTCTGGTCCTGCGGCTCCCTTAGCAACAAGTGAGTTTTAATAACCCAAGGAACACACAGAGCACTTCTTAGCTTCTTCCTATTTCTGCCTTGCTAGTTTGTAACTTGGGACTTAATATAGCTTTGAAGGTTGGAGTTGCCTGTGTTCTTCAGGTCAACTTTTTGTGTATTCCATTCTTCATAAATTACAAGCATTGAAAAATATAACTTACCTCTTTAGAAGATGCTTCTATTGGCTGAGGTATGGGAATGATAAATCAGTCACTCAGACTTTTATTGCATAAACTAGAATGCTATTAGAAAAGCACAAGGGTTCTAGGTGATTTAAATAAGTAATCTGAGTGCATATATTAGTTTTAAATGTTTCCAAACCACAAACCAAATACTCTAATGCCAGATCCATATTGTCAAGCCAACTATATTGTAAATAATAAACCTATATTAAAATTGTCCCAGGAAGGAAAGGTATAAAAGAAGTATTGGCCACTGTACCAGAACTGTAAATGAACCTCATGGTCTGTCACAGTTACCCTACTCTGTCATTGTAGTGTCAAAATAACTTTAGACATCACTGAAATGGAAGGGGATGGCTATGATAAAACATTGGGGAAATTAAGATTTTAATTTTATCAGCAATAGAAGTTTACTTTGAGTTGGCTTGTTTTTCTTGACTCTTTAAAAATGTAATAACTATTCTTGGCTCACAGGTAAACAAAACTGGGCAGAAGGCTGGGTTTGGCCCATGGGGACAGCTTGCTAATTTCTTGTTATATCATAAAGAAGGATGATGAAAAATATCTTCTATAATTTGTGAGCAGATGACTTAGAAACAAAATACTACAGTGAAGGTAGGAAAAGTGTCACCACTGAATGTGAAGACGAGATTTAGACAGCTTCTCAGGCTCTTTCTTCTCCTTTCTCTTGAGGCTGCCTCAGGGTCACATCTACCAGTAGGTAGCAGGCTGACCTAGGCATGCTGATCCCAGAGTCTAGTCATTCTTTCATTGCCTTAAGCACAGTGCCTGGAATAGCTCTTTGTTGCGACCACCTCTACCAGCAAGGAAGATGCAACACTAGGCTCTTCTTTCAGCAGTTTATTCAGGAACCTTAAACAATCTTCTGACGACTTCTGACTGACGACTCCGGGGAAACCTGCTCATAGCCTAAATAGCCTCTGGACAGCCAACCCTAGTGTGCCACGTGGGCACTACCGATGGGCCCAGGTACGTGGAAGCAAGCCAGATTCTTAGCCTTAGCCAATTATGGAGTTGTTTATCACTGAGAGCACTCACCATCAGGAAGGTGGAGGGCAGAAGCCAGCACCATCTTTAAGGCATGGCTACACACAGCTCTCTACAGCTCTTCAGTATATCTAGTAATCAATCAGTGGATGGAGGACCATAGATGGAATTATGATAGCTCACTGTCATAGCAGATCTTCTATTGCTGTAAAAAGACACCTTGACTGTAAGGAAAGGAATTAATTGGAACTGTCTTACAGTTTCAGAGGTTTAGTCCATTTTCATCATAGCAGGAAACATGGTGGCATGCAAGTAGCTATGGTACAGGAGAAGCAGATGAGAATTCTACAACAGGATCCGTAGCCAGCAGGAAGAGAATAAACAACTGGATCTGGATTGGGCCCTTGAAACCTCAATGCCCACTGCCCATGACATGCTTTCTCCAACAAGACCACACCTACTCCAACAATGCCACACTTCTTAGTCCCTTCCAGGTAGTGCCACTTCCTGATGACCAAGCATTCAAACATGTGAGCCTCTGGGGACATTCTTATTCAAGTTATTATATTTGGGATAGTTTTAACAGCACACTATCTTTAGTTTCTTCCTGCTTCAAGCTGGAGGTTAAAGGAATGATGGGTTGTATTCTCTGATCTTCTAGGTATTCCACAATCCTAGGTTGAGTGTTATTCAGTATTAGAAAGGTCTTGACTCATTAAATTTGAAAGATAGAAAGCATAGGTTTTTCTTCCTTCAGTTAATTGGTACATTTTCTCAAATTCTTGTTCACAGGTTGATGAAACATAATTGGGATTCACACAGGGAGAAATAGCAGGTATAGTAATGGAAAGTTATTGAAGCCAATTTATCTTGACTTCTTTTCCTTTTTATTGTACTAATTGAAAAACTTAGAGCGGTTTTTTTTTTTTCCAGTTGATATGTCAGTTCTACAAAGTTAGAAACAATAAACCTTTTCTTCCTCACATTGCTGAGTATGGTAAAGTCTATAGAAATAGTACTGTTGTTGATACTGCAAATGGTGGCCACACCTACAGGGTAACTATATTGTCCAGTTTCTCTTTTTCCCATGTACTGAGCTCATTGCTGTATCAGGGCTTTAGATGTTCTCCTGCCTAGAACTATGTACTCTTCAGTTTTGACACAGCTGCCTATTTCTCTTTTCCCATCTTTCTTGTAAGCATCTCTTTTCTTCAGGAAGTTATCTCTAGACACTGTACATAAAAAAATTACTTTGGCTTTCTATGACCACTGGAAGAAGTGGTCAGTATTCAGTAATCTTCATCTGTGCTTATCACACCCTCATGAGATTCCTTCCCACCCTGCAACAGGATTTGAAACAGGTGTTACTGCATATGGCAAAAATTGCCATTTCTAACACAAAAGAAAATGGTTCTGCCTTGTTCTGAATGTGTGTTGTTATCTTTAGGAGCATTTGCTCTGGGGAAGACCAGTTTCCACATCTATAAGACACCAGTACATTCACAGAAAGATGGAAAGGTTCTGGGTTTCTTGTTAACACCAGTGAAAGACAGAGACCTTCTATTACCACCTGTGTGACCTTATAAGGAGATCCTTCCCCATACGAGCATTCAGATGAGGCTATAGCTTGACTAAAATCTCTAACAATTCTGAATTTGAACCATTCAGCTGGGCAATCCCCAGCCTACAATCTATAGAAATTGTGGGGAAATATGTATTTGTTATTTTAAGCTAGGGTAACTCATTCCACAATAATAGATAAATAAAATTTTCAGATATTTCTAGAATGGCTTTCATGATCTGTCTTGGAAAGATAAAATTGTAAGCAAACAATTTAGCATACATGCTATTGGCATGAGAGAATTTGGCTGAATAGAGAACAGTGATTTTCAAATTGAAGTCCCTGAGTTATCAGTATTAATATTACTGGGTATTCAACAGATGTTAATTTTTGAACTCCCCATCCAACCTACTAGTCAGTAACTGAACAGGAGGCCCATGAACTCCAGGTGATTTGGATGCATATAAACATTCTCGAACTATTAGGGTAGCATTATGGGAAGTTTGAGGATAAAATATGGAGAATAAAGATTTCCTAGATCGGCTTCAAGTGAACATAATATGCAGAGATCATTTAATCTAAATCCTCCAAGATAAGTTCAATAGAGTGAAAGTATAGAAGCAAAATACATATCAAGTAAATAAATATATATGGTTGCATTTGTAATGATTTAAATATTTAACATATTCATCTATCTTTATCTATATAGGTTATAAAAGTGACTTTGTTCTCCAGAACAACAGTCAGTCTTCCTGGAAGAGTTGATAACCATGTCGGTGTCCTTCCAAGGAGAGGAAGTAAGAAGAGAATTCCAGGCAGAAGGAACTATGAGACAGTGCAAAGATATGGGACCCACTGTGTGTAAACCACAGGGTCATCATCTGTGGGCATTAGCAAGTGATGAAGCTGAAAATATGACTTGGAATGAAACTGTTAGAAGCTGGGCAGAGGACCCAGTGTGTGAATGGAAAGATGAACTGTGAATTCCCTGAATCCTAACATTCTGAGGCCAGATGGCATGATGGCAGGCATCTCTGAAGTGGCAGGGGAGCACCTGTAATGGGAGGCCATCCAGGTGAGAGGAGGCGAGGTAGCTGCCCCCTTCCATTTCCTTGGCTCTGGAGCCTGCCTTTGTCTGCTGAGATGACAGATTCTTTCAGTCCTTCAGGCAGGTACCACTGGCAGATTTCATCACAAAGGGCCAGTTGTTTGGGAGAGTGAGACAGACAAAGAAACTCCTCTCTGTACACCCAGAAGGCAAAACTTATTTATGAAATGAAGACTCCTTTTGCCCTCTGTCTGTCTGTCAGGTACTCCTTCCCAGTGGGAAGCCCTGCCTACAGCTGATTTTCCAGTCAATTTTGTAGAGGAGGATCAAGCACATTTGATGGAGTTTGCCTTGTGAATTGCAGGGGGTGAACTTCTCACAGCCTGATTCATGTGGCTTGAATTTCTATGAAGGCAGTCATACAGTCACAGTGATACATCCAGAGCAAGATTTAACAAGCTGCCCACTGTATTCCCAGACTGAGGTACGCAGGATGGCTTAAAGCTGGTTTATTCCACACAAGTCTATGTGGTTATGTTTCTAAGGCAATTGCTTGGTTTTCTTTGGCCACTCCTCATTTCTTGACATATTTTACATTCTGGGAGTGAAGCCACTCACTTTCCCTAAACTATTGCTAAAAGCATAATGGACCAGCTGACAATCAAAGGAGCGGTTGAATAAATCAATGTTGTAGTTAAAGGAATTTGAATCGTGGACCCAGACAAAACGGAGTTTAAATTCCGGCTTCTGTTGCCTATTTAAGTCATATTGGCTAAGCCTTTTTACCTTTTGGAATGTGTATTTCATCATCTATAAAATGGCCCTGTTATTTTATTTGGAAACTTTTTATGAACAACCAAATGCATCAGGGATATAAATGTATTTAGCAGGATGTGTGAGCATTTGGGTGTGTTCTAGTTTTCTTTTGGAGGTTTTTTGTTTGTTTTTTGTTATGACCAAAACACTGACCAAAACAACTTAAGAAGAAAAAGTTTATTGGGTTTATACGTCACAATTTATCACCAAGGAAATCCAAGAAAGGTGCTTAAACCAGGATGATGTAGGCAGAAAAAGAAGTAGAGACCATAGAGGAATGGTACTTACTGATTTTCTGTTGAATCGGACTGTCAGGAAAGAGCCCTGACGCCCTACATTTCATAAACTCCTTAAGGTAATTTGGCTACATAGAGGTTGAGCATCATTCCTATCATTGGCAGCTATAAATGGTAACTGGAACTCCTGGATATATGCAAGAGTCACCTTTGGGGCTTCTGAAAAACATCAGTTCCTGGGCATCCTTCCAGATTCCACTTTCATTGCTCTGGAGGAGAGCCCCAGTATCAGAATTATTGCAATGCTTTCATAGACTACTATCATACAGCCAGGATAGAAGAGGACTTTCCTTCTGACCCATTTACCCCCTTTATCTACTAATTCATTCTACCCATAAATTAGAAAGACTATTCACAAATCAAAAATAATTTATTCTCCCTTTAAACTCTTACCCAGCTACTTTGAATTTTATGGATTCACATACATTATGATTTGCCTGTTAAAATATGATTCCTATTAGAATTATAAGCTACTTGAAAAGCATGATAAAGTTTTTGGAGATCCAAGCACTGGCATAGAACAGTTAAGTATTATTGTTTGTGGATCACCTGAATTCATGCACGGTGGTCTCAATATTTTAGTTGGTCATATTCATACATATAGGGGGAACATCTGAGTGTTAATGAGACCTGCTATCTGGAGAAGTTTATTAATCAGTTAAGATCCTTTGCATTTCAAGTGAAACAAGTTATTTCACTGACTTAACTTCCAAGACATTTTATTTGTGATCACATATAAATAAAAATGAATGATATGAAGAGATAGTAGATAGATATATACCCTGAAAATAGTATTGACTTAAGGTAGAAAAATTCCCAGAAACTCCAATAATATTTCTATGGTTCAAAATCTCTTTCTTTAACTTTCTTGGAGTTAGTTTCATTCTCAGACAAATTTTCCTGACCTTTCCATCCTTCCTAGAGAGATGGCTGCTGAACAGTCAAATTTTATATTCCCTTGGGTTTAAATTAGCAGTGAGGGTTTCTCTGAAGTCTATGGAAAAAGTCTTGTGATACTGTGTTGGTAATATAAATATAGCTCTGAGCCAATCACTGGAGCCCACTAGGAATAAGAAATGCTGTGATTGGTATGGCTGTTAGGATTAGCTTACTTTACAGGAGCCTGAGATAGATAAAGAGGTTTCCTCCACAGTAACCAGGGCATGAAGGACAATTGGATTCTGGGTAGCAGGTCCTCTAATCAGAATATAGTCAGAAGATTTATTAAAATATATATTGTTGGAATTTGATCCATGCAGGCAATGGTGTTGGGAGTAACAAGACCTAGGGTGTGGTCTTGTCTGCCTATGTGACTCCATAAGAGCTGAGGGAGAGGGGTCACACCCTCCATTGGGTCGTAGGAACAGAAGCAAGCAGAAGCATGTCTTGTGAATCTGTACTTCATTTGCATCCCTTAATACATTAATAAATAGACTTTTGTGGGTTCTCACTTCAAGTATATTTTATGTAGAAATTTTGATACACTTTTATTCAAAGGGTACAGAATATATCTTTAGCTACACTGTGTTAGAGAGTGTGACATATGGTTTACAGCGCAATTTTAAAGCAAAGTTAGTATAGACTTTATTTTGCTGCATATGTATTTCTAACTATCATGCCATTGTGAAGTATTACTACTACCATTAAAGATGAATATTTCCTTAATTTCTTATCTTTCCTCCTCACAGTCCATCTTCAGGTGTTCAAAGGACCCTGTATGATTCTAATTCTTACACAGTAAATACGCAATAGACATTGATTCATCTTCCACAAAACACTGACTGTAACTTGTTTGTTGAAAAATACATGTTGGGTTCTTTGCTTCCTGAAACAAATAAAAAACTTCCTTCATTGGTAGTCCCCTGAATCTCAAAATGACAGGTGTTAGTGAATGGACCATAACAGATCATGACAAATGTATCCCTTGAGGGATGAACTGAATACAGAGGGCACCAAGCATGTGAAGGAATAGATGTCTGCTGCAACAAAGCCAGTTGGTCCTCTGGAGAAGAGAAGCTGAATGTAGATGTGGCCTGTCATGGCTATTTTATTTAATATCTCAATAAACATTTCTCATTCTTCTCTCTTCTGATTCCTTTGGAAAGGGAATGGGAAAGATGGGGAGTGGGCAGCAAAGTGAGAAAATGAGACTTTGTGTCCTCTAAGGCAGGACACTGCCTTTCACAGGCTCTAGTTGTTGGAGTGACAGGAAAAAAATAAATTTTATCTTTTTTAAAGACACGGGTTCCAGAAGCAGGTGGATTTCTGTGAGGTTGAAGCCAGTCTGGTCTAAGAGTGAGTTCCAGATCAGCCAGGGAACACAGAGAAAGACTGTCTTGGGAGAAACATGGAAGGAAAAGACAGGGATTCCAGGTGATACACTGGGCTGGGAGAGCTGGGAAGTGTGATTTTAGAATGGAGATTACATATTCTAGGTTTATCAGGGTGATGTACTCTGGCCTGAACTTGCACACAGTGAGAGTAAAACAATACTTGTCCCTGAATAAGCTATCAGATATAAAATAAATTCTTTGCCTAAAGTCTATAATTTCTACATGCTCACTCTACTCTGTATATATATACCTTTATCCATTGGAAGAAGTCTCCTAAGAGGAATTAGAATCCAATGGGAACATCCACAGGGGCATGCTTGTGCAATGAATAGTAGGTAGCATTCTATCTGGATTCTATTAACTGAAGAACTGGAGTAGGAAATGATTCTTTGAGCTTCCTCGCAATCGTCCAGAGTAAGATCTCCTCAGGCAACCCAGTTTGTCTGAACCCTATTAAAATCAGCTTAGGTCTTTTTTTTTCCCCTTGACAATAGGAGATTCATCATTGATGCCCCTACTGGGAGTTTATATTCTGAGTGGATATAACTCTATTGAGATAAAACTTTATTTGTAGAGATGTTTCACTGCTGCCCATGAGTGAGTGGTGTGGCACATTGTTCTTTTCTCACACATCTCTACTCATTGCCTCTGGAGAAGCAGGCATCACAGAAAGTTAATAATTCTAGGTCACCAGCAATCAGGTGACATAAGTGGACATGAAGTGAGGTGACTTACAGGTTTGGGAGGTGTGGGCCTCCTTCAGCAATAGTCCCATCTACCACTGGAGACAAGGATTATACAAAGTTCTGAAATGGTTGGTAGTGTGAGTTAGTTTTCATGGTGGATGTTATGTGGACTTACTATGTAAAACCTTTAAAGAACAGAAAGGTGACTTTTCACTGTTTGCTAGATGTTTCCCGTTTACTGAAATAGTTATGCAACCAATATTTTTAGCCTAAAGTATGGATCGTAAAGTAGAAATCCTTAAGAAATGTGCCATATGAAAGCTAGTAAATGTAATAACAGGGGGATTAGGTCAGAGGTAAAGCTGGAAGTCATAGGCCATTTCCAGGAGTCAGCAATTACCCGTGGAATTGCTGGACCATCACTTCTTGGTGTGTCATTTGCAGAAGATGCTAAAATATGCAGATTTTATTATTTAACTTGAATTAATTCGATTTAAATACTGACAATTTTCTTTCAATTTTGACAAATGAATATGCAGCTTAAACTGAGTAACTCACATAGGCTAAGCCTGAGAGTCATGTTCTACTTATAAAGCCCTAAGATAGGTGCCAGAGCTCTGTCTGAATTGTACTGAGTAGGTATTCTATAATGTTGCCTAGAGAATCACATTTTTATTTTATAGATCAAACCTGGAGGCCAGAACATCTTTGGTAAACAAAACCTGGACCTCAGATTCTCAGGCCATTTCTCTTCCTCACTTCTCTCTTTCATTAGAAGGCTATTGACAAATGCTTTCCCAATCAATTACTGTCATCAGTCAACTGTGACATTTGCAGGTCAGGGGACCAGCTCAACAACTGTCAGCAAGCCAGACAATCTTGTTTTCCATTAGTCAGAAGTGCAATCCCCCTCCATTACATATGCATCCATATCTAGAGTGCAGAGCTTCACACACAGGGGTCTGATGCAAAGCTCTTGAAGGAAGCATCCCAGAGACATGAGATCATGAACAAAATGAGCCCAATTGAAAATCTTATAGCTAGCTACTTAAATCAATGCCTTGAAATAGAATAGCTAACACAGGCATTGGACTTTTATAGGTTCAGCTTCACTACCTTATGCATAGACAAATACTTCAGCATAGGACATTTGGTCTAACCCAACCCTCCAATTTGGTGATAGCTAAACTCCTATTGTTCTGGTCTGATTGTCATCTTTTGTTATATATGTAAACAGCAGCCAAGAGTCAGGAAAACAGAGATCTGCCTCCTGTCCATGTCATAAATATGAAGCCTTCTGTCTGTATTCCTCATTGAGTGACAGAACTTCCAAGGAAACCATATGGTGATTATTAAACATTTATATAATGCCATCTGTATACTCAGGACCTCATGAATCAGAAACAAAACAGGGGCTCCTGTGAGCAAGCTGAATCATTTTAGACAAACCAGGTAAATGAAATCAGAGAAAAATGAAAAGAAAGTGAGTTCTCAGGGTTTGTCAAACAGGGCAAATGACTTGAGTAGAAAGAAAGTGATGGGCCCCCCATGGGAAATCTGAAGAACCAAGGGCTGAGAGAAAGACTGGGAAGGCAGTGCCAGAAAACTCAATGATGATCATAATGGTAGGACTTAGCTTTAGTGTCCACATAAAAGAGCCAGGGCTTGAATGTTCAGTTTGGAGTAATTTTTACAGCCTTTATACATGTCAGGGGCTCATACTTCATTTATAAATATAAAAGAAATAGTTCAAATAGTTCTGTGACTTGCACAAACTCAAGAACTTGTAAGTGGTAAAGACAGAACTCAAATACACCTCTGTGAGCCTTGAAGTGTCTAGTGGATCTAGGGGCTTCTGATGACTTAGTACACCCTGAGTAGCTTGTGCTATTTGCCAGCGTGGATGGGGTCACTATGGAACAAGCACTCTTTGAGGCCAATGTTTTTCTGGAACTCAAGATATTAGTTCCCACAACTTTTATTACCTAGCTGACTAAGAAATACACCAATAACTCTAATAATAGAAATAATGACAACATGAATGTTTGCTATGTAGCATGAATTGTAAGCCTTGTGTACATCACCTTGGCATACCTCCATGATAATTTTGTATAGTGGGAACATTTTTCCACATGTTGCACCTGGAAAATTGCAATAAAGAATAGAAGGAACTTCTTGAAGAACTGAGCTAAGGTTTCTCTCACTTTACACATTGCATTATTCATTGTTTATTGTTTATTACTATTTTCAGTGAAAGAAGAGAATTTAGGATTTAAAGACGACCACCCTTCCCTAAACATAAAGAAGCCAGGCAAAGGATAGAATTTGTATTGGTCTTTATCCTACACATCTTGGTTAGGGTCAACTGGTGCAAAGAACCATGCACCAGCTGACCCTGACCAAGACTCATCCCTTAATTTTGTGCAGCACTTCTTGTATCTGTTCTGTTATTTAACAACCTTCGACCTCACACACACCAAGAAGAAAAGGAATTCAACATCTGTTCTTTCATTTAAACAAACAAACAGGATCCAGAATGATATTAATATTTGGAAAGTTGGTGTAAATTTCAAATATATATCGGGCTTTAACCAGGTGGTGCCAGTAGCGGTCATCAGTATAGGCAAGAAAAAAAAAAAGTCTGGACATAAAGGAACAATAACCAAAGATAAAGTAGTGATAAAGTGGTAGCAGATAGACAGCCACCTGTGTCAGGCTCACTCAGTCCATTTTCCCAAAGAAGAAAGCCATCAGTCTTGGCCATTTCTCCACCCAATGTGACAATCTCTAATTTATTACAGACACATCTTAGGCTGGATTTTTTGAGTAATATGATTTTTTATTTATAGGGGAATTTAAATATGGCATTTTTCAAAGTGTAAACTTCAGATCGAGCTATCAGCTAGAGTCATAAATCACAGCTGCTTCATTTCCAAATCGTTAGGGAAACCGAAAGCTTAAAGTATTTAATTTATCCAAGCCACATGGGGTAGTTTATCATAGAGTGTGATGTATCATTTTTTTATTTCAATGCTGACTACTAAATTTTTTTGAACAAATCATAGTAGGTTTGTGGGGGTATATGAAGGCAATGGCAATCTTCTGATCCTCTAAGGATTAGGTGACATAAAAAATCCACATGGACATTTGCAGAAATGATAGTTCATGTAACATTAAAGTAGAATCTTGATGTGTTAGGATGGCTCCTATTAAAACCCACTTTACATGTAAAGGTTAATTTTTAAGTTTGAAGAAGAGAAATAGATGTGACATGAATAAGATGTATGTAAAATGGGCTGCTCCGTTCTTGGCCAGAAAAATGCATTGTTTCCCCCTTATATATTTCTCTCTAGAAAGTGAGTACTATGAGATTTGGATAAGAAACACTCTTACATGGCCAAGAAAATGTCTCAGATTACTTGATGATCAAGTTTTCAATTTAGTTTAATTCAAAATTTTATGAAGTTAGTGTCCCGAGTCCTCAAATTACTTATATCTTTTTAAGACAAGGTAGTAGGTGTTCAGTCAAATAAGAAAGAGTTGTTGTAGTAATGATGGAAAACCTGAGCTCTTCAATGACCTCAAAGTCTGCTCTAGCATCAAGCTTCTAGGGTGAGACAGTCACAACCTCTCAATGACCAACTGACAGCTGTAGTAAGGAGTGAATGGTCATTAACAGTTTTCTTCCCAGCTTAAAACAGGTTAATATGCTGCTAATAAAATTGCTCAGTGGTTAAAAGCTTTTGCCACCAAGACCAGAATCCAAACCTCAGAATCCTCATGGCAGAAGACAAGAGACCTATACTCCAACACCATGGAACATGAGTGTGCCTACACACACGCACCACACCACACACACACACACCACACACACACACACACACACACACACACACACACACTGGTGGAAAATGACTTAGTCTGTATTCCTTATAAGACTTCCTATTTGCATTTTGTTTACTATTTTGCATTGATGCTTTTATTGACAGAGCTAGTTACAGCAGCCAAAATGTAGAACAACCCAAATGTCTCTCGATCTATGAGCATATTTTTAAAAACGTTGCACACACACAGATATACATAAACACATAACATATTATGTAGCATTTAAAATGATGACTTCATAGATCAGCATGGATTATGTTAGACACAGAATGACAAATACTCCATCCCTCCACATGTTTGCAGTGGCAAAAATCATAGGAGTAGAGAGTACAATAAAGGTTGTCAGGATTTGAACTTTGGTGGCAAATACGTAGTGGACTATTCAATGGGTACAGAAGACATGTCCTTTCTTAGGACTTTGTATTTGAGGATGTAAACTGAACACCAATGCAGCATACAGACATCATTGTTACATTTTAGTAAACTACCTAGTCTGAGATAAGTGATCTGGGATATCTACTTTATAGATGAGTGAAATCAGGACTAGAAAATTGATTTAACGGCAGAGCCAGGTGCAATTTCATCCCACATGGTATGGCTTAAGATTGTCACTTTCAGGACCCATTGAGGGATATACTGAAGAACTGGACATCAGCCTCTTCTGAGAAGCTCTCCAGAACTGGAGATTTAAATAGTCAGAACATAAAATGCTATGGTTGTCAGTAAAGATATTGACTGAGCTATATCCAATTAATATGTCTCCTATTAAAAAATCTGCTAGTGTGTCCTTGAAGGAATAGAAAAAGTATGCAAGATGAAGCCTTTAAGGTTCACCACAGTACTGGCCTGTTTAGAATAGGGTACCATTTCTCAGCAATGCAGAAATGACCGTGTCATTTACTGAACATTTTTGATGACTAATCTTACCTGGGAGAAAAGAGAGTCCAATTGTTGTTCATGTTATTGAAGGGCTCATCTGACCCATTCTGCGTCAACATCCACCTTCTCCATCCCTGTTTTGACTCAGCTGAGCCACTTGCTTTATTCTGACTTTCTTAGCACTTGGACATTGCTGGCCCTTTGTTCTTTCTAGTTCTCCTATCCACCTCATTTTCTTTACAAACTCTCATTTTACTAGCAATAAATGGTCCCATTGTCTACCAGGAACATTCTTCCAGGTGGGATTGACCAGTCTTTTCTCTCCCTAGCTGCTGTACAGGTTAATATTTGTAGCATGGCCCCTGATGCACTAGCTGACAAAATTCCTATTGATTTTTCTTACAGCTTGTTAGCATCTTTGTGGAGGGAACCTCTGTCTTTTTCATCCTACATCCTTAATACTTAGTTTGAAGAATGGAAGATGTGGACTGACTTTCTTTTTTTTTTATTTTAAAAACTATTTTATTAGCAATAAGTATGGTTTTACAATCTTTTTTTCTTCTTTATTTTGTATTTATCAAAAAAAAAACAGTAAAAAGAATTAAAAAAAATGCCGAAGAGTTAACAATAACTATACAGAGGATAATAATCATAAGCATGGCTTATCAAGGGTGGAAATGCAAATAAGATTACTACACATAGATTTTCTTTGTGTTCAGCTTTCCCTCTGAATTTTTTTCCATCCCTGTATATCCTTATTGAAGGTCTCTTCCCCCTCCCACCACATCTGATCATTTTTCTTCTCTGCAACTCCCCATCCCCTCCCTTGGCAGGGAGCCGACAGTCCTATGGTCACACTGGCCCAACAATGCTTGGATCAGTCTTCACTCCCGGCCAAATCCAGTTTTGTCCCCCCTCGCTCAAGAGTGAGTCAGGTGTTCCTATAGATGGACTGGGGTTTGAAGGGTCAGTCCAGGGTGTTTCTGATCCCAAGCTATTCAGTGGTTGTGGTTTGCTGCTTGGGCATGTTTGGCTTTTTTTTTTCTTGTTTGTTTGTTTAGAGACCACTAGTGAGTGAGTACATCCCCTGCTTATCTCTCTGAGTTTGTGATACATCGCTCAGGAGGATATTCTCCAAATCCATCCATTTGCCTGTGAATTTTAGGATATCACTTTTTCTTACTGCTGAGTAGTATTCCATTGTGTAGATGTACCACAGTTTGTTAATCCATTCTTCAGTTGAGGGACATCTAGGTTGTTTCCAGGTTCTTGCTATTACAAATAATGCTGCTATGAACATAGTTGAGCTAATAC
>PVIH01005782.1:0-119400 GCA_004025045.1 Sigmodon hispidus
ATAATTGTAGGTATAGTTCTTTTTAGTTTAAAAGGTATATTAGATATGAAACTTTAGACTCACAATGATAAGGTAGATAATGGAATATTCTCTTTAATTTTGGAATACAAATAGACTGGATATTGTGACTGTAATTCTTGCTTGAGAGCTGTTCTGTTGTGTGTAATTTTGCTATATGGAAATTGAAACCTTCCTTTTTTATTAGACAGAAAAGAGGAAATGTGGTGGAATGTTCTCTGTACTATATAAATAAATAAATGTTTGGACCCATGCAGGGCACCGTAGAAGGGGGTGGAGAATCAGAGGCAGCCAGGTAGGAAGAAGGGGTGGAGTTTACCAGTTGCCATCTGTCCCCCGAAGAAGAAGCATGTAGGAATTCAGGTGAGCCACGGGCTGCAAGCCACGTGGTGGGTAGATTCATGGAAATGGGTTGATTTAAGAAGATAGAGCAAGCTAGTAATGTGCTTAAGATATGGGCCAAACAGTGTAAAGTAAAAAAAAAAAAAAAAGTAATATTTTTATCCATGTATATCTGTGTTCAAGCTCCCTTCCCCCTTGCATCCCTTCCAGTCACTCTTTCTTATCCACATTTCTTTATCTCCTCCCCAGCAAGGGCAGGAGTTCCCAAGGTCCCAAGAATAAGAAAAAAACATTTGCCTTTTATACCTATAGAGATAATTTGAAAAAAAAAATTATAAAATTTTAAATGTGAGAAATCAATATGTAGATGTACTCCCTTTCTTGAGATATTTTTTCTGAATGATTCATTTTTTGTTTTTGATGCTTTATTTGTATAGTGGTCTTCAGATTTTTGTTTTAGTTGGATGCCTTTGTTCTCCTGAAAAGACTAAAACAAAATATGTAGTTAGAATTTTTCTTCCCTCCTGTCAGTTGCCAAATAATTAACATGTATGCTAAATATTAATTATAGATGCTAGCTCAATAGGTCAGGCTTATTAGTAGCTCTTACATTTTTATTTATTATTTAAGATTTTATTTGTTCATTTTACATACCAAGCACAGATCTCCCTCTCATTTTTCCTCCTGCTACCTATCCCTGTTTTCCCCCAACCAGCTCCCATCACTTCCTCTAAAAAGGTAAGACTTCGCATGGAGAGACAACAAAGCCTGGTACATTAAGATAAGGCAGGCCCAAATCCCTCTCCCCCTGTATCACAGCTGTGCAAGATGTCCCTCCATAGGTAATGAGCTCTTATAAGAACAGCTCATGCGCCAGGGCTAGATCCTGTTTCCACTTCCTGGAGCCCCTTACATAGATGAGACTAAACAACTATGTCCCATATACAAAGGGCCTAATCCAGTCCCATGTAGGCCCTACAGCTGTTCTAATGTTTGTAAGTTTCCACTAGTTTAGTTCAATTTTCTCTGTAGATATCTTCATAATGATCACAACCTGATTCCTTTGCTCAAATAATTTCTCTTCCTCTCTTTGAATGGACTCCCAGCATTTTGTCTGGTGCTTCGCTGTGCTTTTCTGCATTGTTTTCATTAATTACTAAATAGAAGCTCAATAATGATAGTTTAGGTTATTCATCAAATCATTACCTGGGCAGGTGAGCTCAGACACCCTCTCCACCATTGCTAGTAATTTAAGCTGGAGTCAGCCTTTTGGGTTCCTAAAAACATCTCTAGAACTAGATTTTTTTTTTTTACAGTATGATTTCTTTTTCTATCAAAATATTTCTTTCATTGCTCTTCCACTCAATCACTGTTCCAGCTTGGCCATCCTGTTTCCTTATGTTCTTTTCTCCCATCCCTATCACTTTGCTGTCCCTCCTTAACTCCTTATTTACCCAGATCTCAGTTTACACAGTCTCCTGATATTCCATATCTCAAATATATTATTGAATATACAATATATCAACATATTGGAATATTCAAGCCTTGGCTATTGTAGAACCTCTAAGTTCAGGTGGTACCATGTTGCTCTTTATGTTGTTGTGTGTATTTTTGTACTGATGTCTACCTATCTCTTCTTCTACTTGGTGCAGGTGGTGGATATTTCTGGGGGAGCTATTTTTTATCTAATCTGTTTGGGCTGTGTTTTTTGTCTCAGAGGTCTTTTGTTCCAATCTGAGGTCTTGGTCCAACTAGATCTGGTAGGTACTTGTCTCACAGAGCTAATGTTGGTATAATACGACCTTTCAGAATCAGTGTCTCAGGGGGCTGTCAAGGTCACAGCATCATGGGTGATCTAGGTAAAAGGAATAAGACTTCTAGATTACAGGGTCTAATGGGGGTGTTAATGGGGGTTCCTGCTCTTAATAGTCTTCTCTGCTGACCTACAAAAAAGGTTGAGAGTATGTGGGCTAAGATTGTGTCCCAGAGCCTAGTTCCTAGAGACTAAACTCCTACTAGACTGTGAGAAGAGTCACTCACCTCTTGTTTTTATAAATGCTGATAGACTCTGTGTTTTATTGAGATGTGTAGGTCACAAGGTTGCTTGCCTACAACTGGGTTGGCCTAACTATTATATTTTAAATTTACTCTATTGTTTACCTTCTGCCACACGGTGCTACTTTGTTTCAATATAAACATTCAATTTGCTTCTCTCTGTCTCTCATAGCTTCTAAGACTTCACTTTTTTTCATACCAACACAGTCCTAGTCTGGCTTTCTCGTCCAATCTCTTCCTGAAGAAATATAAACTAGCTTTTTATTAACAATTACTGCAACACATTTCCATTATGTAGAGAGGAATATTCCAGAGCACATTAATATTTGTATTTAAGTGATTAAAAGGCAAACAAGTGAAATGAAGTTAATACCATAAAAATTATTTGGTAACACTTGGAAAAACAATTTAGAACATCCATGCAATCTCAATCTCAATACCCATAACACTCTTAACAGACAATTAAAAAATGCCTCTCCCCTTAAAAAAGAAGAAGTTATATCAAGGTATGAAAGTATAAAAAATAATTGATAAAGCAATCGTAAGGATAACTATATTCAGATAATTTGTTTCTTAATTTTATTGTCTCTTTTTCAAATAATTGTTGCTCTATGTACATATTTGATAATATAGCTTTTGAACACAGAATTATTTGGTCATAGAGGTACTCCATTGTATCCAGGGTTTATTAGTAAACTGGTGATAGATTTCATATCTTTCAATTAATGTTAGAAAATTAGCAAGAGTCCAAAGGCATATTAGATATCAGACAAAACACATAGAATTTTACTTTTTTATAATATTAGTTATTAAGAAAATAAACACTACAACTTATTTTCATTTATACAATAATATAAAAATTTAATTTACATCTTTCTATTATGCTCTGTGTACAAGTCATTCATCATTTTAGTCATGAAAGCCAGTACTTTGCCAGAGTCTCAGGCTAGTCTGTGGCTCAGTGATTAAACACTGAAGGCTGTTTTTTTCCAAGTGTGTTTTTTAGTCTGAAAATTCATTATAATTTCATAAAAGAATGTTTGGTAATATATTTCCTCCTTTAACTCTAATACAAAACTACTGTGAATAGATATTTCCCACAATTCCTTTAACTTATGAGAAAGGGTATATTGAAGTTTGATAAAGCCTATAGTATAGGTTTTAATATAATTACTAATTTAACAAAAGAATATAGTGAAAATAAAATACTAAGTATGTTTCAATGTTCTAGAATTGTACAATGAGTTTTGTTAGGAATCAAACACAATGACACATTTTTATGACTGTTGAAGGTTGTGTGTTTTTTAAAATGGGGATAGTTTTATAATTTAAAACTATGTAAATCTTGAAATAATTTTTAAAAAACAAGAAATTAATGCTGCATAAGCACTCAAAACTATGTGCTATACTGCAGTTCTTGCATAGCCATGAATATATTTAGGTCTCTAGTTTGTCTTCATTGTTATTCTCAGAATATCTGTGGAATGCCCTTTACACGTACTGTCTTGAAAGAATGATTCATCAGACCCCCCAAGATTTTGTTTCTTCCCCTATAGTAAAGCCTTAAACAATTGTTTTCAAGGAAACTATTTGTTAGTTTTATTCAGCAGAAGAATAAGTGAAGTACACAAGGTGTATCCATTCATCCAACATGTCAGCAGTTATCAAGTGATGAGATTTCTTTTCTTTCTTTAAATAAATTTTAATACAATTTACTGTATATATATTTTTCTACATATACATCCTTTAATCCCATTATAGTATTATGTTTGCTTTGTTCTGTTTCTTTTGTATATTCTAGTCACTGAGTATTGATAACACTTTACATTCTGTTTAGGCTTCCATATCCATCTCTACTATAATAAATTAAATAACTTATGCCATAAAATATATTCAAATATTTTAAAGTGATGCTTTATGGGATGTCCAGTCCATTGTCTAGAAGCTGTGGACATTTCAAATACAATTTTATAAGGATTTTGTGACACCTGCCTTTGGAGTCTTGCCTATGGAAATAGAAAGTATTTCTTCTTGTGGTCACTTTCTTAATGATGATGAATCTTTCCATTCTCATTAGAATTTTTTAGTTTTTTATGATGAATAAAGTCATATTTTTTATCTGTGTATATGCTTATTCGAACTCCTTTCCCCCACCCGTCCCTTCCACTCTTTCTTCTCCACATCTCTTTATCTCCTTTCCAGCAAGGCCAGGAGATCCCAGTGTCACAATGTAGATTAGTTCAGCATGCACTTCTGGGAGATCCAGTTTCTTCACCCCAACATCAAGACTGACTCAAGTCTTCTTTTGGAGGAAGAAGGATCCAAGGTGCTGGTCCAAGGTGTTTCAGATCCCAAACTGACCAGTGTTTGTGGTTTGCAGCTTGGAAATGCTTTGCTTTTTGCTTTTTTGTTTAGAGTTCACTAATGAGTGAATATATTCCCTGCTTATCTTTCTGAGTTTGTGGTATCCTCGCTCAGGAGGATATTCTCCAAATTCATTCATTTGCCTATAATTTTAGGATATAATGTTTTCTTACTGCTGAGTAGTAGTCCACTGTGTAGAAGTACTCCAGTTTGTTAATCCATTCCTCTGTTGAGCGGCATCTAGGTTGTTTCCAGGTTGCAGAAGTGAAACAACTAGGTGAAGAAGATATTTAAGGAGGTTTAAGTAGACAGCATGGTATTCTATAGAAGCAACAAGCCAGGCTGAAGACTCTGGAAGATAGCTTTTACCCTGAGAAGTTGGCTGGGTGAGAATTGGCTGTGGTCTGTTTCCTCTCTCTGATATTCCAGCATTTTCCCCAATATCTGAATTTGGGTTTTCATTTGATAGCAAGTAGAATTTTTGTAACAATTCAATCATTCAGACTGAATTCTATTTTTGAAAAATCTTTCTCAGATGTGAATTATAACAGTATGTTAGGGCATATACTAGGAAGAACAGAATTTTGAATTTGGACAGTTTCACTGCATTGGGGAAATTTCAATTGCAGCTACACTAAAAAGACGTTGATAATACTTTCAAATTATTTAGTGTAGATTTTACATGAAACATAACATTCTATAACTCTGATTTCAAGATATCATTGTATTATCAAGAAGTACTAAGGAAAACATAAAATATAAATACTAAATTATTTTAATACATTTTCTTTTCATTTAAAATTTTTTTTTAATTTTACATGTCAACCATAGCTTCCCTTCCCTCCCCTCCTCCTACTCGCCCCCTGCTTCATCCCCTCTACCCCCTCATCCACTTTCAATCAGTATGCTGTTTTCCTTTTTAATGCATTTAGTTGATGAGATCTAATATTTTTTTCTAGACATTTATCAATCAGAGACATAATTGTGAAACTTAATAAGTATCTCATTTTGCTTGTATTTCTCTACAATAATATTAATATTGACATTTGTATTTTACATTTTAGAATTTGTTTAAAAAAATCAAATTTAGGGCTGGAGAGATGGCTCAGTGGTTAAGAGCACTAACTATTCTTCCAGAGGACCTGAGTTTGATTCCCAGCATCCACACGGTAGCTAAAAACTATCTGTAATTCTAAGATCTGTCACCCTCACACAGTTACACATGCAGGCAAAACACCAATTTCACATAAAATAAAAGAATAGCATTAAAAATATCAAATTTAAATTAGTAAAAGGGCAGTATATAATTTTTTATCTAAACATTTACATATTTAGTTTAGAGTTTAAATGATATTTGGAAATTACATGTTAGAAATTTCTATCTTTTATACAAGGAGAGTAAAGAATACAAACTTGTGTTTTCTTATGATTTTTGGAGTTGTGAATTTAAGACTCCATAAAAGAATCCATCAATAGCATTTTTTTGTAATCATAATAACAGTATCCAATTTGGATTTGATGATTATGCTTTCATTGACATTTTAAACTTAATTTACTAATAAATAAATTAAATTATATGTATATATATAAAATATCAGAATAAAGTATCTTAATGCAACCTAATTCATGTGATTTTCCATGACAAATTGATAGATTAAGTATATATATTATAATCCAACATAAGTATTTATTATATAATAGGTTATTGCATATTTAGTGTGTACTTATATTTTATATAAGTGTATATTTTGTGTAAGTGTACAAATAGATGCCCTTCTAACATTGAAACATAAGATGCTGAATAATTCATAACCATGTAATTCCATCTTTTTAATTTTAATTTTTATTCTTGTCTGGTGGAGACCACAAGGCTGGCATGCCAACGTGGTGGGACTAAGAGGTGAGTGTGATAAGGATACATGCATGGTGTGATGTTCTCAAAGGGGGAGGATGGGGAGTTGTGGAGAAGAGAGAATGACCTGATGTGCTGTGATGGGGAAAGGAACTTGAATAAGGATACACAGGATAGAAAATGTGACCTCTTGTTCACAATAAAAAAAGAATAAAAAAATATTTTGTTATTAGAAAATACAATCTCTTTGAGGTTTTGCACTTTCACAATTTTTTAACAAAAATATATTTTTGTTAGACATCCACAGACACTCCTGATGCCATTAAGCCATGGTGGGTTTTAGCAACTCACAGGTTAGCTTGCGTCCTCAAAATCTGGGCTGGAAGATAACATGAAAACCTACCTGATGCCTTGTGGAACTGGGCAGTCGGTGATAATATGTCAAAAGAACGTGTTGTGGATAAATATTAGGGAAAGATAAGCAGAATGATTCATGTTCTGTGGAAAGAGGTAAAACATAATAAGGAAAGGCAGTAAGGAATAGACTTATGTGAGTGGTGAAGCTCACATGGTGATGGTAACATGGGGTCATGTAAACCTTGGCTACTACTAAGGTCCATGTTTGGGTCTTTAGTTCTGCTAAAGTTAGGATCTATGTTGACACTTGTGGTCTATATGTTGCTGCCTAGACCACAAAAATTCTCAGTGTCTGGGCTGCTGTCTGTGACCATGTAGGTGTTTGAGGTCCATGCCACCACAGGGCCCATAGTTATCTGAGTAGCCTATGCTACCACCTGGTGACATGGTGATATCTGAAACAGAAGCTGAGGCCCATGTTTGTTTTCATGGCCCTATTGAGTTGATTTCCTTGGCTCCTGATACCACCAAAGTCTGTGGGTATATATCCAGGGTTGGGAATATGGGTGTACGTACTTCAAGCTAGTTCTACCCCACAGGTTTTTGTATGTATTTTATGACACTCAGTTTAGTGTTTTTATGAGATTTCTTTTTTTTTCTTCTTTATTTATTTTGTATTTATCAAAAAAACAGTAAAATGAATTTAAAATGCTGAAAAGTTAACAATAACTATAAAGAAGATAAAAATCATAAGCATGACTTATCAAG
This sequence comes from Sigmodon hispidus, assembly GCA_004025045.1. Lineage (NCBI taxonomy): Eukaryota > Metazoa > Chordata > Mammalia > Rodentia > Cricetidae > Sigmodon > Sigmodon hispidus. Next base: position 7,757 of record PVIH01005782.1, read on the forward strand.
GGTGATAATGCAAATAACATTGCTACACATATATTTACTTTGTGTTCAGCTTTCCCTCTGAATTTTTTTCCATCCCTGTATATCCTTATTCAAGGTCCCTTCCCCCTCCCACCACATCAGGTCATTTTTCTTCTCCTCAACTCCCCATCCCCTCCCTGGGGAGGGAGCAGACAGTCCTATGGTCCCACTGACCCAATAATGCTTGGATCAGTCTCCACTCCTGGCCAAATCCAGTTTTGTACCCCCTCCCTCAAGAGTGAGTCAGGTGTTCCTATAGTTGGAATAGGGTCCAAAGGGTCAGTCCAGGGTGTTTCTGATCCCAAGCTGTTCATTGGTTGTGGCTTGCAGCTTGGGCATGCTTGGCTTTTTTTCTTGTTTGTTTGTTTAGAGACCACTAATGAGTGAGCACATCTCCTGCTTATCTTTCTGAGATTGAGATACCTCACTCAGGAGGATATTTTCCAAATCCATCCATTTGCCTGCGAATTTTAGGATATCATTTTTTCTTACTGATGAATAGTATTCCATTGTGTAGATGTACCACAATTTGTTAATCCATTCTTCAGTTGAGGCACATCTAGGTTGTTTCCAGGTTCTTGCTGTTAACAAATAATGCTGCTATGAACATGGTTGAGCTAATACCTTTGGAGTGTGAATGTGCCTCTTTAGGGTATACACCCAGAAGTTTGGTATTGCTGGGTCCTTGGGGAGATTGATTCTTAATTTTCTGAGAAACCACCATATTGCATTCCAAAGTGGCTGAACAAGCTTACACTCCCACCAACAATGGAGGAGTGTTCACCTTGGCCACATCCTCTCCAGCATAGACTGTCATCTGTGCCTTTTATCTTAGCCAATCTAACAGGTGTTAGGTGGTATCTCAAAGTTGTTTTGATTTGCATTTCTCTGATGGCTAAAGATGAAGAGCACTTTTTCAGGTGCCTTTCAGCAATTCGTAGTTCATCTGCTGAGAATTCACTTTTTATATCTGTACCACATTTTTTGATTGGGTTATTCAAGGTTTTGGGCTCTAGATTCTTGAGCTCTTTATATACCTTAGAGGTCAGTCCTCTATCACTTATAGGGTTGGTGAAAATCATTTCCCATTCTGTAGGCTGCAGTTTTGTCCTATTGACAGTGTCCTTGGCTTTTCAGGAGCTTTCTAGCTTCAGGAGATCCCACATATTGATTGTTGGTCTTAGTGTCTGTGCCACTGGTGTTATATTTAGAAAGTGGTCGCCTGTGCCAATTTGTAGAAGTGTATTTCCCACTTTCTTTTCTATCAAGTTCAAAGTAGCTGGGTTTAAGTTGAGGTCTTTGATCCACTTGGATTTGAGTTTTTTGCAGGGTGACAGGCTGCATTTTTGCATTTTTCTACACACTTCCATCCAGCTATACCAACACCATTTGTTAATTATACTATCTTTTTTTTTTCATTGAATGTTTTGGGCCTCTTTGTCAAAGATCAAGTGTTCATAGGTTTTTGGGTTAAAGTCTGGGTCCTCAATTCTATTCCATTGGTCCACAAGTCTATTTTTATGCCAGTACCAGGCTGTTTTTATTACTGTAGCTCTATAGTATAGCTTGAAGTCAGGGATGGTGATAAATCCTGAGGTTCTTTTGTTGAGTAAAATTGTTTTGGCAATACTGGCTTTCTTGTTATTCCAAATGATATTGAGTATTGTTCTTTCAAGGTCCAAAAAATATTGTTTTAGGATTTTGATGGGCAGTGCATTGAATCTGTAGATTGCCTTTGGTAGAATTGCCATTTTTACTATGTTGATCCTACCTATTCAGGAACGTGGGAGACCTTTCCTTTTTCTGATATCCTCTTCAATTTCTTTCTTTAGCGATTTAAAATTTTTGTCAGATAGGTCTGTTACTTCTTTGGTTATAGTTACTCCAAGGTATTTAATACTATTTGCAGCTATTATGAAGGATAATGTTTCCCTTATTTCTTTTTCAGCTCTTCTATCTTTGATGTATAGAAGGGCTACTGATTTCCTTGAGTTTATCTTGTATCCTGCTACATTGCTGAAGGTGTTTATCAGCTGTAGCAATTCCTTGGAAGAATTTTGTGGGTCACTTATGTATACAATCATATCCTCTGCAAATAGAGATAGCTTCACTTCTTCTTTTCCAATTTGTATGCCCTTAATCTCTTTTCATTCCCTTATTGCTTTAGTTAAAACTTTGAGAACTACATTGAATAGATAAGGGGAGAGAGGACATCCTTGTCTAGTTCCTGACTTTAGTGGGATTGCTGTGAGTTTTTCTCCATTAAGTTTGATACTGGCTGTCGGCTTCTTGTAAATCGCCTTTATTATATTTAGGTATTTCTCTCTGTATTCCTGATGTCTCCAGGGCTTTAATCATAAAGGATTGTTGGATTTTGTCAAAGGCTTTTTCCACACCTAAGGATATGATCATGTGGTTTTGTTCCTTTAGTTTGTTTATATGATTGATAACATTTACAGTTTTTTGTATGTTAAACCAGCCCTGCATTTCTGGGATGAAGCCTACTTGGTCGTGGTGGATGATATCTTTAATACATTGTTGTATACAGTTTGCCAAAATTTTGATGAGAATATTTGCATCAATATTCATGAGGGAAATTGGTCTGTAATTCTCCTTCTTTGTTGTGTCTTTCAATGGCTTGGGTATTAGGGTGATTGTGGCCTCATAAAAGGAATTTGGCATTATTCCTTCAGTTTCTACTGTGTGAAATAGTTTGAGGAGTAATGGTAGTAACTCTTCTTTGAATGTCTAGTAGAATTTGGCACTGAAACCTTCTGGACCAGGACTTTTATTTTTGGGGGGTTTTTTAATGACAGCTTCAATTTCCTTAGGGGTTATAGGCCTTTTTAGGTAATTAATCTGATCTTCATTTAATTTTGGTAGATGGTACCTGTCCAGAAAGCTGTCCATTTCTTCTAGGTTTTCCATTTTTGTGGAATACAGATTTTCAAAATATGATCTGATAATTCTCTGTATTTCCTGGGGGTCTATTGTTATATCCCCCTTTTCATTTCTGATTTTTTTGATTTGAATACTCTCTATCTCTGTTTTTTGATTAGTTTGGCTAAGGCCTTATCTATCTTGTTAACTTTCTCAAAAAACCAACTCTTAGATTCATTGATTCTTTGTATTGTTCTTTTTTTTTTCCAATGGTATTGATTTCTGTATGTTTTGTGGCTTGATTATAATGTAGCATGATGACTTTTTTGGGAGGTCATATATATTTGGTGTTCTGTAAGTTTCTTGTATCATTATAGGCATTTCCTTCTTCAGGTTAGGGAAACTTTCTTCTATGATTTTATTGAAAACATTATCTGTGCCTTTGTGCTATTATTCTTCTCCTTCTTCTATTGCTAATATTCTCAAATTAGGTCTTTTCATGGTGTCCCAGATTTCCTGAACATTTTGAGTTATGGCTTTTTTGTTTTTAGTAGTTTCTTTGTCTGATATATCTATTTGAGCTACTGAGTCTTCCACTTCTGAGATTCTATCTTCCATCTCTTGAACTCTGTTATGCTTGTATCTGTGGTTCCAGTTTTTTTCTTCAGGTTTTTTTTATTTCCATCTTTCCCTCACTTTGTGCCATTTTTATTGCTTCTATTTCCGTTTTTAGTTCCTGACATGTTTCTTTCATAGATTTGTTAATTTCTTCCAATTTTTTGTTTGTATTTTCTTCTATTTCTTTAAGGCTATTTTTCATATCTTCTTTGAGAGCTTCAATGATCATCAAAAAGGAATTTTTGGTGTTGCTTCCTTCTGTGTCCTCTTCATTGCTCAGTTCAGTTCTTGTATTTGTAAGATTGCCACTCTCTTCTGGAGTTACCATGTTTTTCCTTGTATTATTATGTAATTTTTTGCACTGATGTTTGCCCATGGCTTCAGCGGTTCACAATTAGATGGCTCCTGGTCAGTTGTGGCACTCAGTCTTGTGTGCCTCCTGTCACCTCTTTGGGCAGTGTCTGAATCTGTTCTTCAGAGACCCCAGAAGTTATCTGTTTGCTCAGTTGGAGGTCGAGGTGGGTAGCAGTGCAAATTTCCTCAGCAGCAGCTGTGGGTATGGTAACAGGCAGACTTTATCTCTGCCTGCTACAGAGTTCACTGTGACTTACTCTGCAGACAGCCCCAGTCCGGGAAGCGGAACTGAAACCAATGGGAGCTCAACTCTCCCTCCCTGGCTGGGATATTGGAGCTTGGGCCTCGTGACCCCTCCTCACCTCTGGGCGGGGTCTGAGTGTGACCTTCAGGGACCCCTGTAGTTACCTGTTGACTCAGTTCGAGGTCGAGGTGGGTAGCCATGCAAATTCCCTCAGCAGCACCTGTGGGTATGGTGACAGGCAGACTTTATCTGTGTCTGCTACAGAGTTCCCTGGGACTTACTCTGCAGACAGCACCCGTTCCCGGAAATAGAACCAAACGGATGGGCTTTATGAGATTTCTGAATATAAAAAATGAGTATGCCTGTATCTACATCTGTTTCTTGTGGCTTGCCTGGGATCGTTTTATTCTGTCTTTATTTTCTACTCCTAACATGCTTTATTTTGTTCATTGTAAACAGGTTATTCTCTTATGCAATAATTATTTTTAATTTTTTTTTCTTTTTCTACTCTACCAAACCCTCTGAACCTACCAGCTTTCCCAAAGCAACTCCCTACTCTATTTTCTCATTCGAAAATTGCAGGCCACAATGCAACAGCCAAATAGGGCAAAACAACATGCAATAAGTCTTAGAAAACATCTTCTTGTCAATAGTGAATATGGTAATCTTATGTAAAATAATAAATATATAAATAAAAAGAATCATTTATCAATGTTAAGAAAAAAGAAAATAAAAGAGTTTTAAAATCAGGCAAAAGAGTAAGGTATATTCTACCTCTTACCACTATAAATTCCACAAAACACCAAGCTTAAAACTATACACAGATGACCTTGTGAAGACACAATGCAGACTTGACATTTTATCTCTGTGAGCCAATGTGATTACTGCTTAGTTAATTTTATGGGTCATGTGCTCCTTGTTTTATCCATCCCCTGTACTCTTATAGTATGAGAAGAATCATTCTGGTATTTGCTAGCATATGCAGTATGAGTAGACATTATATATATTTATATATATATATATATATGTAATGGAGTTTTAAATTAAAATTGAGAGTAAAGTGTATATTCACACATTATTTCAGCCAATCTATCATTTGGTTAGTAGTCATACAAAATTTATAGTGTAAAATTATCATTCAGAGTGAGTGGATTGCTATAACCTGTCTTAAACATCATATAATTCTAACTAAATTAAAGAAGGGAGGCTTCAAATTTGATGAAGCATTTTGTTGGGAAAAAATCTTGAGAAAAATACATAAAATATACATTTAAAAATAAGTTGCAAATTCAGAAGTATTACAGCCATAAAAATTATGAGAAATCTAAAAAATAAAAAGGTAAACCAAACTACAGGAGAAAAGAATAAGCAAGAAAACTATAATTTGGTAAAGAAAAGTAAAATAATAAATTAAGAAATATCACCAGTACATGAGGGTCTGATTAGTATAGGGATGTTTTAAAATATATTGTGATAGATGAGGGGGCCAAAATGTGAAGATCATATGAAAATATCAAATATAGTAAAACAGGCCTCTCAAATTATTGGATTAAAACTGGACTTCATAACAAATGATGGCAATAAACATGATAATGTGCATTTATGTTGAATTAAGTTTCATGAAACTATTGACATACAAGACAATTAACTGGGAAAAATTCATGTGTGATACTGAATTTTATCTATACATGGTAATGAAGTATTGTCTTATGTCTGTGAATGCCTTTTAACAAATCCTTTCACAAATGTTGCAATAAAGAATTGATAAATTCAACTGAGCAATAATAAATAAATTTGTGAGAACTTTAAATGGGGGAATAATTAGTGATATATTGTGGATCTACAAAACATAAGAGAATGGCCTCATTATGGTATTTTATTTTTCTTTTGTTTGCTAATATTTCTTCTAAATTAGGATGTTTCTCTTACAAAGAGTGGTACATAGTATTTTCATGTCACAAGATACACATCAAGGAAAAGTTTCTGTCCTTCAAATATATACTTTTAGATTATGAACAGAGGCTAGGAAAATATTAATAAAAAAGTAAGAGTAAAGTTTGTACAGCCACAGACTTTCTATAAATCATTAACAATAAAGTGTGTAGGCTAAGGTCAAGAGCCATAGTCAAGAAAATGTGTTGTCATGGTTTATTCAGGCAGTATGTGGCTAAGTGCATTTGGTAGTTACTGAAAGTAGAAGTAATGCACAAATATAAAAATGCATAAAAACCCAAATGCCCAAGAATAAAAACTGATAGAAGAAAAAAAGCAGTGAAGAAATAAAAATTGCATAAAAATTCAAAAAAAAGTTTCAAGTTATCATTTCCATAGTCTAAAATAACAGATAAGTAGCTGTTAGATAATCTTAGAGATAATCAAAATGATGTAATTTTTGAAGCGTAAATATATCTATGACTACATTCTTTTTTTAAAAAAATCATATTTTGGCATATAAAATGTAGGATGTTAATTTATTCCCATGATACTGTGTTATATTCAGATTTTTGATTAATATTACAAAGTGAATTTTAAAATGTTCACTGAAATAAAACAGAAAAAATGATACTTGAGTCAATTAATGTAATAAAATATTAATTTTAATGAGGGAAATTATAGTCACATATATAAAGTTTCTACTCATGAGACAGCAAATTAATTGCAACATTAAATTTTAATGAGGCTATCATTTTTCTTACTGCTGAGTAGTACTCCATTGTGTAGATATACCACAAAGTGATAATCCATTCCTCAGTTGAGGGTCATCTAGGTTGTTTTGAAGTTCTTGTTATAATGAATAATGCTGCTATGAACATAGTTGTGCTAATACTTTGGGGTTCTGCAAGTGTGTCTTTAGGGTATATACCTAAGAGTAGTGTTGCTGAATCCTTGGGGATATTAATTCCTAGTTTTCAGAGAAACCATCATACTGCATTCCAAAGTGGCTGAACAAGTTCACATTCCCACCAACAATGGAGAAGTGTTTCCCTTGCTCTACAACCTCACCAATATAGGCTATCATCTGTGTTTTTAATCTTAGCCAATCTGAGAGGTATAAAGTGGTATCTCAAAGTTGTTTTGATTTGCATTTCTCTGATGGCTAAAGACGCTGAGCACTTTTTCAAGTGCCTTTCAGCCATTTGTAATTCTTCTGCTAAAAATTCCCCTTTTAGTTCTGAACCCCATTTTTTGATTGGGTTATTCAAGATTTTGGGCTCTAGTTTCTTGAGTTCTCTCCATATTTGAGAGATTAATCCTCTGTCACTTGTAGAATTGGTGAAAATCTTTTCCCATTCTATAGGCTGTCGTTTCTATTATTGACTGTGTCCTTGGCCTTACAGAAGCCTTTCAGTTTCAAGGGTCCCAGTTATTGATTGTTGTTCTTGATGTCTGTGCTACTGGTATTATACTTAGGAAGTGGTTGCCTGTGCCAATTCATTGGAGGGTATTGCCCACTTTTTTTTCTATCTGGTTCACTGTAGCTGGGTTCATGTTGAGGTACTTGATTCACTTGGATTTGTTTTTTGTGCATGGTGATAGGATTGGATCTATTTGCATTCTCCCTCACACTACCATTCATTTATGCCAACACCATTTGTTGAAAATAGTATCTTTCGTTCATTGTATATTTTTGGCTTCTTTGTCAAAAATCAGGTGTTCATAGGTGTGTGGCTGAATGTTTGTGTCTTCAGTCCAATTCCGTTGATCCACAAGTCTGTTTCCATGTCAGTACCAAGCTGTTTTTATTACTGTTAGCTCTATTGTATAACTTAAAGTCAGGGATGGTGACACCTCCTGAAATTCTTTTGTTAAACAAAATTGTTGTGGCAATCCTGGCTTTCCTTCTATTGCAAATGAAACAAAAAAGTGTATTGTTCTTTCAAGCTCTGTAAAAAATTGTATTGGGATTTTGGTGGTAATTGCATTGAATCTGTAGATTGCTTTTGATAAGATTGCCATTTTTACTATGTTGATCCTAGCTATCCAGGAACATGGGAGAGCTTTCCATTTTCTGATATCCTCTTCAATTTCTTTCTTCTGTGATTTAAATTTTTGTTGAAATATGTTGTAGAAAGTTTTTCCCGGTGCCCGTTTTGGGTCCGGGGGGTTTGTAATCTGGTGCGCTCGGCGGCAGTTGGAAACTGGTTCATGTGCTGTGGCTTTTGTCCCCCAAAGAAATGAATTGCATGCTTATATTCTTTAAACTCTTTGGCCCATATCTTAATCATATTACTAGCTAGTTCTTTCATCTTAATTCAACCCATTTCCATTAATCTACCTACCAAGTGGCTCGCAGACCATGGCTCACCTGAATTCCTACATGTCTGTCTTCTTCGTGGGTCAGATGGAGACTGACTAACTCCACCCTTTCCTACCTGCCTGCCCTCTGATTCTCCACCCACATCTATGGTGCTGTGCATATGCCAAAACTGTTCCTTTATTTTCAGCATACAAAGAACAATCCACCATAGAAAATATCTCTTATTTCTTTGGTTATAGATACACCATGGTATTTAATGCTATTAGCAGCTATTCTAAAGGGTGAAGAAGTTTTACTTATTTCTTTTTCAGCCATTTTATCTTTAGTGTATATGAGAGCTACTTATTTCTTTGAGTTAATCTTGTATCCTACTATATTGCTGAAAGTTTATCAGTTGTAAAGTTCCCTGGTAGCATTTTTTTCGGTCACTGATGTATACAATCATATCATCTGCAAATAGAGATAGTTTTACTTCTTCTTTTCCAGTTTGTATACCCTTAATCACCTTTTGTTCTCTTAGTGCTTTAGCTAAAACTTCAAGAAGTATATTGAAGAGATAAGGGGAGAGAGGACATCCTTGTGTAGTTCTTGATTTTAGTGAGATTGCTTTGAGAATTTGTACATTTTGTTTGATGTTGGGTGCAGCTTTGCATAAATTGCCTTTATTATATTTAGAAATTTTCCCTGTATCCTGATCTCTCCAGGACTTTTATCATAAAGGAGTGTTGAATTTTCAAAGGCTTTTTGAGCATCTAAGGATATAATTATGTGGTTTTTTTTTCTTCAGTTTGTTTATATGGTTGATGGCATTTACAGTTTTTTTGTATATTGAACCATCCCTCCCTGCAGGAATTAGATGTGAGTTACCTTGGTAAAATTTATAAAAACCTATTCTTCTAAGTTACATTAGCTGTAATATGAACAAATTCAAAACCACATTACATATGAAATAGAATAAACCAGTTATTAATTATAATTGAATTAATGTATTATATTCTGTTCTGATTATGTGTTTTAAGATCATATTTGAAAGACAATAACAATGCAAGGAAGGTCTAGATAAGCAAAATAATTTGTTATAAATATAATGAGAACATGTCAGCCTTATTAAGCAATTAGTGTTCTCTCTATAAAGAAATGAGATATATTTGAATAAATATAAACTGTTTCTCAGTCACATACCTTCTCAAAAATAGTGAATGATAAATAGGTAAAAGCAAACTTTTAAAATAAATTAGTATGAAACACAGCTGCTAAATTTCTGGGGAATTTATATTTAGAAAGAAACCTCATGTACCTGTGAATATAGTTATAAAGCTAAAACTGTTTTGGTTGTTTGTATGATAGCTCAGTGTAAACTCTGAATATTATATCAGGACTGTATGATAGAAGGAGTAAACTTTCTACACATAGTGTGTCAATGATATCCTCACACGGAGACATTGACACATATACCTGTAACCACATAGTGAAGGAAGGGTGAAATAAAAAAAAGTTTACTGAAATTAGGTTTTTACTTGAAATATAGCAGGTAATACTATAGAGTTTATGCCTGATGCTAATTTTCTTTATCTTTTCTTTTTTTTTTTTCAAAAAAGAACATTTTATTTATATTTTTTAAAACAGTAAGGTGAGACACTGGGCTCTCCAGCAGATCAATCCAGGCAATAACTATTTTTCTTTCTTTCTTTTTTTTTATTGTATGTATTCTTTTTCTTTTTTATCTATTTTTTATTATTATGAACAAAGAAGTCACACTTTCTATTCTTGTATATCCTTTAAAAGTATAGATACCCTTATTGTTATAGTTTAGGAATATAATTCTAGAGGGCAAATCAATTTATACTTAATATATTTAATTGAAGAATATCTTTAAGGAACAAAAAAATGCAGATTATAACTTAGTAGATTCTTAGAAAATTATTTTTTAACTATTTTAATGTGTTACACGAACATTAAATGTATAAGCCCTTCTAGTCCCATCTCTCGAGACATTGAACTGAACAAATTAAGCTGCAAAATTTTGCAGAACGATTAGTATTGCAGACATATTTTCCCATGAGATGCCTGCCATTGTGATTCATTATTTAGACAGCTAAAGTAGGACAGTAGAGTCTGGTTTTCACCCCTAAGGGTTTGTCTTTTCATTGAACAAACAATATGCCCAGAGTAATTGGCTTATCAAAAAAAAATATCATTTCTTTTTTTTGTATTTGAGCAGTTTTATATGGGTCAAAGTAACTTGTTTTCTAAGGAGGTGTTATAAAATTTATTAATCTATGTCTAACTTTTACAATTTTGTCAGAGAAACAAAGCTAGACTGTGAAAGTTGAGAAGTCTTTTATAGCATAAAATAAAATAAAAACAAACCAGTTATAGTATGAGGAGAATCTATAAATTATAGTTATGTTTCTCATAAAAATTATTTGAGACAAACTATTATTCCTTTAATAAATAAATTGTTCCTCTGTTTTGATTACTTTTCTTATATCTACAGCTTGGCATACTCACAAATAAGTCACATTATTTTAATTTTAATCTTACAGATCTTCCAAACTAACATAGAGTTGATATGTCTTTGCATAAGGTAATATCAAAATATAAGAGCATATGCAAGGAGAAAACCTATAAATACCTAAAAATAAATGATGACATTAAATACTCCAAATACTTCGCTTGGGGTCTAGTACCTTTGTGTTTAGAATGACTGAAGTTGGCAGTACCTTAATATTTCCACTGCTTTGACTTTTGTATCTACATATGAAGTTTGTTGTGAGGGAGAAAATACCAATAAAATAGAGTAGAAAGAGAGTATTCTCCAAATTCATCCATTTGCCTGAAAATATTAGGATATCATTTTTTTCTTGCTGCTGAGTAGTATTATATTGTATAGAGGTGCCACAGTTTGCTAATCCATTTTTCAGTTGAGGGGCCTGACCCAGATTGATATTGGGGTGAGGAAAGAAGATCTGCCAGAAATGGTTGCTGAACTAAGCCACATGGGGACTTTGGGACCAGCTGCCCTTGCTGGGGAGGAGATAAAGAGATATGGAGAAGAGAAAGTGACTGGAAGGTGTGGGAGGAGGACGGGAGTTTGAACAAGGGTATACATGGATAAAAAATATAACTTTATTCATAATAAAAAAATAGAGCAGAAGACAGAAAACAAAAGTGTCCTAATATGATGAGGCATTTTACACCTTTCAACTTTACATCCTTCTGTGGTTACAGATATAAAATATTTTACACAGAGGTGTCTTTTTGCATATATTGTATAAGAAAAATTTAACACTAGACACAAAGTACCTATCACTAGGATCCTGCTTTGAAAAATGGCAATTGTTGAAAGTCATATCTTAACAACAACCCTAAGCTTTCCCTTGCAGTACTTTCCTTTGCTTTTACATACACAACTCCTCTTGTTTTCTGCCTGAATTTGGATGAGTTATCGCTAACTAGCTCTTACATCTTAACCCATTTCTGTTAATCTGTGTCCTGCCACATAGCTCATGGTTTACCTGAGTTTCTTTACATCTTGTTTTCTTGGTGACAGCTTGTAGGTTCTCTTCTGATTTCTCCTTTCTTCTCTTTTATCTTTTATCTCTTTATTTTCTATCTCCTTTATCCTTCTCCTTTAAACTGAAGAATTAGGCAGACAGCATGTAATTAATATAAGACTTTGTGTGATTATTTGGAACTGTTGGTCTGGATCTCAGGGCTGGGGCAGGCCAACAACTTCTTATTAAATTTTCTCTTACACATATGTTTTTAATTCTATATATTATAATTTATGTATAGAAATTATCTATCACATTTTTATTTTGCCATTTTCTAATCAGTATGAATAAAATACCAAGTATTTAGCTATATTGTAATATAATGTTTATTATTAAAAGAACTTAACATGATGGAAGACATGAAGAGGACAAATTAAAGAGGAGAACTATGAAAATAGATTTTATTACCCAAAGCACACATAGCATTCAGTAATCAATAAGCACAAATTCCTCAATATTATTACATGTGTTTTGAAAATTTTAAACAAAAAGATAAACTTAAATTAATTGTAAAAAAAATATTTAAAACACTAGCTAAAAAATTGTACTTTAAGATTTGTTTGAGCTGTGGCTTTTTATTTAAAATATTAGACTGAATTCTATGAAACAGTACTTTTTATTCTTCTAGGATGCTCAACTTTATTATAAAAGACCACAGAGTGTTCTTAACAATTAAACAATTCATATCAAATAAAATAATGTAAAGTTTTGTTTTGCTGAAACACAGTTTTCTAGAAAATGCATCATGCAAACATCTGCTCTTTGAAAGGAAACAGGTGCTCAAGGAGAAGATTTAAATTAGTTGAACTTTTGGTCTCTCATTTTGGGTAGGAAAAGAATAAAGTGTTGATTTTGTTCTTTTTTTCTAGGTAGTCTTCAATATTGCTTCATATTACCCAGTTTCCTTCACAATACTTCAAGCTGAAATTACAGAAAAACATTACTATTTAGGTCAATGCTATAACATGGTTTTAGGTGTTCTTATCTTTTAAATTCAAGAATCTCATTAAGGAATTGAGCACATTTCGCTAGGATCTCAAAGTGATGTATAAAATGGCTCCAGTAATTTGAATTTTCCGCTAATTGCATCCACTACTATAGTTCTTCCTCATCTTCAAAGTTCTCAGGAAAGTATGACCTTTAATTTCCTTCAAAACTCCTACAACTCACCCTTTATTGCTGACAACTTAACAGCTTGTTAAAAGGGGGTTTCTAAGAAACAAGTGATCTTTACTTGAAGCAGGACACTTAGAGTCTCTTAATCAAGATGATCACAATGATACTTTAATAACACTTTTATGTGACTATAGTTTTAAGTTAAACTGATACTTTCATTACTCAGAAGGATTTTGTTTCAATTCTGGGAATTTTGGACAATGAGATATTATTTTTGATAGTATTGCCTTAGAAAGTAGATACAGTCCCCTTAGAAAAATGAACATCCTTGCAGCTGGTATCCCGTTTCCCTTTGCCAAGATAAATAAATAACCTAATTGTAGCTATTAGGAGAAAATTTCAAATTATAGTTTTTAAATGCACCTTTTATAGCAGAAACAATATAATAAAACATATTATATTTCAAAAAACTTTGTTACTAGACATAAAAATAAAATTTACGTGTATCATGTTGTGCGAATTATTTTTTATATTTATATAATAAAGTCTCATTTTTTATCCATGTAACTCCTTGTTCAAACTTCTTTTCCCCTCCTGATGCCTCCTGGTCACCCTCTCTTCTACCCATCTCCTCATCTTCTCCCCGGAAAGGACAGGAGGTCCCAAAGTGGCTTAGTTCAGCATGCACTCTAGGCAAGTCCAATTTCGTCATCCCATCATCAAGACTGGGTCAGGTGTTCCTCCGGATGGAATGGGCTCCAAGGTGCTGGTCTAAGGAGTTTCAGATCCCAAGCTGTTCAGTGGTTGTGGTTTGCAACTTGGATTTTTCTTTGCTTTTTGTTGAAAGTCCACCAATGAGTGAAGACATCCCTTGCTTATCTTTCTGGGTTTGTGAGACCTTGCTCATGAGAATATTCTCCAAATCCATTCATTTGCTTGTGAATTTTAGGATATCATTTTTTCTTACTACTGAGTAGCACTCCATTGTGCAGCTGTACCACAGTTTGTTAATCCATTTTTCAGTTGAAGGACATCTGGGTTGTTTCCAAGTTCTTGCTATTACAAATAACGCTGCTATGAACATAGTTGAGCTAATGTTTTTGGGGTGTGAATGTGTGTCTTTAGGTTATATGACCAATAGTGATATTGCTGGATCTTTGGGGAAAGTGATTCTCAGTGTTCTGAGCAATTGCCATACTGCATTACAGTGTGGCTGAAACAGTTTATACTCCTACCAACAATGGAGGTATGTTCTCCTTGCTCCATATCCTCTCTAGCAGTCTGTCACCTGTTTTTGATCATAGCCATTCTGACAAATGTAAGGTGGTATCTCAAAGTTGTTTTGATTTGAATTTCTCTGATTGCTAAAGATGTTGAACATTTTTTCAAGTGCTTTTCAGCCATTTGTAATTCTTCTGCTGAGAATTCCCTTTTTAGTTCTGAACTCCATTTTTGATTGGGCTATGCAAGGTTTTGGGCTCTAGCTTCTTGAGTTATATATATATATATATATATATATATATATATATATATATTATATATATATATATTATATATATATTAGAGATCAGTCGTCTGTCACTTGTATATTTTTTTTAAATAAAATAGCCTTACTATCGTTCTGTGGAAAACAATCAGTAACCTAGGTTGTTTGAGATTCTTACAGAGCGTCTGGCTAACAACTTTATTGAATATAACCTACTTACAGATCTTGTGTCATCCCCTGATGATCAGATATTTTGAGGTGGGGCTTTTTTTTCCACTGCTATTATATGATTCATGTTGTATCACCTTTATGCATGTATGTATTTTAGGAAACTCCTGCTGTATTTGGTTTTCACAAGACTGCTCAAATGGCTCCTAACTTTCCTCACCATACTCTATTCTTCACTACCTCTTCCTCCTCCCCTTTTCATACTTCACTCCTTAATGATCCTTCTTCAGTCTGTCCATAAATATTTATTTTATCTTATTTATCTTGTTCTTATGGAGATAATACTCTTCTCCTTAGTCCTTTACTCTATTTTTAATGTCCATTTGTTTATTGACTATAGTTTGTTTATTATAGATTGAACAGCAAACATTCACATTTAAATAAATGCATAACATGTTTGCGTTTTGGTTCTGATTTAACTCATTCAGAATAATTTTTTTCGAGCTCCATCTATTTAATTGTGAATTCTACTATTTTTAAAAAGCTGGATAATACTCCACAGTGTAGTTGCACCATATATTCAGATGAGACCGTTGTGACTCATTGAACACAGAGAAATAAAGCTTGTGGTTGCCAAGGACTTTCTCCTCTACTGATTAGAATTCATGATACTAGAAGGTACTCTGAATGCTACCAAAGGAGGAACGCTCAAACCAAGTAGAAATGCTTAACATCTGAGACAGCTTTTATGTAATATGTGCTACTACAATAGTTAAATATTTTTAGTACTAACCAAACAAATATGTTGTATGTAGGGCCCACTTCATGATGTGGAACACTTACAACCAGTCTCAGTACTGCTGCACGACTGAGATACTGAGAGATATAGACCAGTAAATTAGAGAAAAACCAAACACTAGTTCTGCTAATGGGAAATATATACAAAATGACTTCAACTTACTTTCTGCTGTAGTCATATGGATCAGTTGACAGCTCATGCCTTATTAGAGAAGCTTCTTCCTGCAGTACATGTGAAAAAGTACATAGACATGCAGTTGAACATTATACAGAGAGACCTTGAAACATTTATCTCTAAATGAAATGTCTTCGTCATCAGACAACCACAAAGAAAAAAAGATCAAAAGATTTTAAGAATCACAGGAAATGGAGGACAAACAAAAAATAATGCATCCCAACATAATAATACACTTACATACATATGAATTCATAGATACTGTGTCTTTATGTATGTAAGATAGGGTTGTGGAGCAGAGAAATAAGGACATGTCTCCTGTTTTTAACCTATAATCTATCTCCATTTGGAAACCTTTCACAAGGAAAAGCACTTGTTTTCCCCTACAAAATATCACTGGATATACAAAGGACACTAAAGAGAAGCTCTGATGCCAAGTATATGGCAACAATTATAAATTTGAAAATTCATTGCCTCCTATAGTTTAGTCATAGTTTCATCTTTCTTCTTATTTTCTCCTCCTCCTCATACTCCTCCTCCTTTTTTCTTTTTTTATTATATGGATATTTTATGTACATGTTATTGTTTTCTAATTTTATGATTTATAAAATTTCTTTATTGTGGCTAGGTGTGATGCTCTGCCTATATGTGTTTTCTAAACTTTTTCTTTGGCTTCTCTTTTCTTTACCTTTTTATGCCCACTTATGTTTTTTTGTTATTTTCTTATTTAATTTTATTATCATTATTTTTACATAGCTGTTTATCTATAATAAGAGAGAAAAAAGGGTAAATTTGGTCGGTGGAAAAAAAAGGTGATATGGATTGATTGAGGGACAGGGAAACCAAAATTAGAAAATAGTATATGGTAAAACTCTATTTTTAATTAAAAATAAAACATTTCTTTAAAAATGTAAATAGTGGAACAAAAGGTTGATAATGTGCATATGAGAGTTTAATGTTCGAAGAAGATTTAATATTTGGTATTTTTAAATGTTTTTCAGTGCAAAAATACTTGCAATTCACTGGTAACATTTCTGAAAACAAGCTTATTAACTATGCTACCATATAAATCCAGGATTTATTCTTAATACTTTACATTGTTGCAAATGTGTTTCTCACTCCCAGTGTACAATTGTTTGAAAAACAAAACACTGGTCATCTCATGGGAAAGTGCCCTCAAGGTTTGGGTTTCACAATAGCCTTGCTTCTTATCATTTATTGCATTCATAAGTTTTCATGGAAAACAAATAGTTGGCTATTTTCAGAGCACACACGAAGGAGAAAGACAATAAATAACAACAAAAGGTAAGCGAAGGTCAATCATATATTTTTAAACTTTTGTTGACCTCGCATTTTAGGTTTACATCATTGTCCTAACTAATACCTTTATTCATTTAAGCTGTGATTTAATGTTTCTCATTACTCTAATACAGCCTATTTTCTATCTGATTTTTGAGTTACTGTTCTCAAATACATTTTTATAAGTTATTGGAAAATAATATAATGGCATATATATTGTTTACATAATTCTTTCAAATCAACACATTTCAATGAATATTTTTTATATTTTATTTTATACATATCTTCATATACATATTTTATACATATCTTTTTTTCTAATTAAATTATTTCTAAGTGTGGTTTGAATCATTATATATATATGCAGCCTTGATTTGTTTTTCTACCAGTTAAAGTGTTTTACTTTTTAAAAGTATTTTAAAAACATGTATTTATATCTTTTATCAAACTATTTTCATCTTTTACATTTGATGAATATATAACCTTTTCTTAAATTTATTTATTTTATTTGTATATGTGATTTACCTACATGTCTCTGAACTCCATGTGTGACTTACCCATAGAGGTCAGAAGGGGTTATACTGTCTGGTAGATCTAGAGTTAAAGATGATTGTTAAGTGATTTGTAGGTGGTAGAAATGAAACATAGTGAGGTCCTCATTTATTCTTAACTCTCAAATAATTTTTCCAGTCCATATAGCTTTGAGTTTTAAATGCTAGTATTTTCCAGAATATTTCTTTCCTCTTCATTTAAAAGAAGTCTTTGAAAAAAAAAGTGTTGATAATTAGAAAAATGCTTCTGATTTGTCAAAGATAGTATTTAGATATTTTCATGAACTCCAATTTTTCTGATTTAATTTGTGAACACTTGCTTGTGGACAGCATAACTGCCTGGAAGACATTGTGGTGTAGCTTAGAATGTAGCATTGTGACATGAATTGGTTTTATTCACAATTTTGGGAGATTGTGGGTCCAATGTCCAAGAAGACATAAGAATGACAGGGTTCTAATAGATTAGGCTTAGATTTGGTTTTCAAAGTTACCAATTTATGGAGTCAATGTAGTTTTTCTCATATCAGTGACATTTGATATCTAATGTCAAGTTTGTTTTGAATATCTTCAGTAAAAACATTAATTTCCTGATGTAAAAATTCTGAAGAGGGCTCAGCCTTTTTACTGGACAGGATGTAAATAGAAAAGAGGACTAAATCAGGTCTTTAATGTAGTGTGGATCACTCTCCTGATCCACAGTGTTTGTGGGTAGGTGGAAACTGAGTCATTCCTCAACTAGTCAATATAGAAAAAGCAGTGACCACCAGAGCTCAGATGTGGGAGGCCAGATGTGGAAGTCCATATTTGATTGACTTTTATTTTTATAGTTTTTCTTAGATATTTCTTTAAAATTTTAATTTAAATAATTATGCATTTGAGTATTTTGTTTGTATGTATAAATATATACCACCTGAAAGAAGTGCCTATGAGGTCAGAAGATGATGTCAAATCATGTGGAACTGATTTAACAATTTAACTGATACCTTTTGAGTGCTGTTAACTAAAGTGGGATCCTTTGTAAGAGCCTGAAAGACTATATAACTTCAGCAATTTTTCTCATCTCCATATCTCCAATATTCTAAATTCATGAAAAGTCTATTAAAATTAAATAACTGTAAGAAATTAATATTAATTAATTATTTTATTAATAAATTATTAAATTTATTATAAATTAATAAATTATTAATAAAATTAATTAATATTTTATTAATTAATTAATAAAATCATATTAATGATTGATATATCAAAATGTATTTTATATATTACATTAGAATCCTGCCATAAAAATAAAACATGAAATATTTTTAGAATTACTAGTACATAAAATTCAGATAAGATGTATTTAAATGTCCTACCATATGGGAGTATGTGGTTTAACAAAAAAGAATCATTTAAGATATACATTTTCTGAGTGGCTAGAAAAAAACAATTTGGAAAATTTGCCGCATAACTAATATGTGAAGGTAAGCCATAACAAACCAAAAACATTTTCTTCTTCTGAGTGAATTTGGACATTGTAAACGGATGAAATTAGAAAAAACGTAAAGTAAAATTATTTAAAAATCCTAAAACATTAAAATCCTTTGTGGTTATCTTTTATAAAAAGAAAGACTGTGCTAACAAAGAGACAAAATACTTCATCTATAACTTAACAGTACATATATTAAGGTGATGAAAACAGATGGAAATAGCTCTGTAAAGACAGTGATTATGTGAACTCTATCCTAATTTTTCAAGTTGCCGAATTAGGTTTAAATGTCTTGTGCTATGAAGGAATGGTCTGTTTACTTGTGTGGTTGATTATGCCAAAGCTAGCACTCTTGAGGCAGATCCAAGTACAAACCTGATCCAGATAGCAAGTTTTAGGCCAAGGTAGTCTACAGTGTAAGATGAATCAAAACAGATTAACAAACAAAATCCAAATCAAACATCAGCCTCAAACATAAACAAAACCAATCCTCTTATTATAACGTTTGTACATATTTTATTTAAAAAGTTTTACTCTATATTTACCACTGCTCCCCCTTCCTTCCCTATTCCCAGTCTCTCCTTCAGCCTCCCTCCACCACATACCCCATCTATTTCCCAATGAAGGCAAGAGATCCCAAGGTGAATTAGTTCAGTGTGGCATATCCAGTTCAGTTTGGTTCAAGTCCCTTGTCTCAGTACTGAGGCTGGATTAAGTGTTCCTTTGTAGGGAATGGGCGCCAAGATGTCAGTTTATGCACCAGGAACATAGTCTGGTCTAATTTCAAGAGATTCTAAAAACTGCCCATGCCATTTGATAGTCATCTACCTTTGGAGGATGTAGTTTCTTTCTCTGAAGATTCCTCAGCGATTATTTCTGAGACAGTGAACTCCCAGTAGCTTGAGTCAACTGTCTCTCGGCGGATCTCCTTTTCTTGATCCTAACCACTTTGCTAATAAACTCTCTGTCTTCAGCTGAACTGGGAGATTGACCTGGTGATTAGCTATGGATCTTTGCTTCTGTCTCTATCCATTGCTAGGTGAATGTTCTATAATGACAATTAGAGTGGTCATTCAAAGGATTATGGGGAAAGTCCTGTTTAGCCACCCTCTCTACTATTGCTTGGAGTCCTAACTAGGGACATTTTATGGGTTTAAGAGAATTCCTTAGCACCAAGTTTGTTTCTAAACCCACAGTGACTACCTCTAAAAAGATGCCTATTTCTTTGTTCTCCCTCTCTGCTGCTCCTCTCACTCTAGCATCTCCTCTCACTATTTGTTCCCATCTCCCCTTGCTCACTTCCCATTATGATTTTAATTTATTCAGGAGATCGCTATTTCCCATTCTTAGAGGAAACTATGTATGTCTCTCTTAAGTTCCTTCTTCAAAACCAAACCTCTTGAAACACAGACATCCTCCTCCTCATCAACAACAACAAAAATCTCTGCTAACAAACAACATTAAAAATATACATGTTAAAAGTTTGAAAAGACAATTAACAGTATTATCATTCTTTATGCTAGTTGGGGAAAACTTTTCTAATACTTTGAAGACAAAACCAAGAATAAAGTGCTTTAATTACACAAATGGTTAATTCTTTCACAAAATTATATCAGCCAAAGAAAAAAAATTGAAATAATCTTTTGATTAAAGATTATACCATGGTTTATTTTCATCAATTCCAAATAAGTTTCCTTCTCCCCTGGGAACTGTTCTTCAAAATGAAAAATATCTTTAACAGTTGATGGAACATTCAGCTTGATTAATTTTATGTGTTGTGAACTGAAAATCCAGCTATGTGTATGTTTGGAACTCTATCCATTCAAACGTATCCTTTATCTGCCAAGATGAGAATGACAAGTAGAAACTCAACCTGGCAGTGCTAATAAATAAGAATAATAATAATATTTTATAACAGGACTTAATATCCTTCTCTCAAATAAATCTACCATGAAGGAACATTTTAGTGGTCTTCAAAGCATTAATGATTTAACACATTTCACAGTCTATAATACCCAAGCACAATATAAAAAGTTAAATATAGAACTGAAACCTTTACTTCAATTTTGTTGCTTATGTATTTAAACCTGACCATTAATGCACTTTTGCTGATTTAATTTCTTACACAATCATACATAATTGCTTGCCATGTTGTATAATGTTCAATAAAGAAAAGCAGTGAAGCAAAAAATAGGGAGACCTCTGTGAAAGGTTAAAAGGAAGCCTGTATTAGGACGAGAATGAATAACACCTCCATGCTAATTACCATCACATGGCTAAGGCTTATAAATAGAGAAGACTTAATTAGTGTCACTAAACATAAGTTTAAATTTTATATGTGAGGCAAATTAGAAAAACTTGGTAGTCATTCTAAATCTTCTTGTAACTTCCAGTCTTACCCAAAAGAATTTCTCAGTAGCCGAATTCTATTACTTAATAAATATGTCTAGTCTCTAAAAATAATAAAGATAGAATCACAGTTTAAATATTGCATACTTGAAATACCTGATTCTGTTAGTCTACTGGTATATCTATCTGTCATTTATCTATCTTCGTATTACACACACACACACACATACACACACACACACACACACATTGCACTTTGATCAAATATACTCCCAGGGTCCCCTCTCTTCTGATATCTATTCTATCCCATTCATCACCTTATCAACTTTAGGTATGTCCTTTCTTCTTCTGATTCTCTCTCTGTATATGTCTCTCTATCAATACACCAAGTTCAGGATATGCTGTATGTATGTTGTTGGATGAAGAATTCTCTATTGGAGCATGAAGAGCATTTCAGTTGCAGTCTCAATGAAGGACACTGAATCTCCTCTCTTAGGAGCTACCAATTAACAGTAGGGATGGATTTTCATAAGTCTTCTTTCTCCATGTTGAGGTTTTAGACTGACTTGGTCTCATTCAAGTTTGTGCATGTAAGCACAGCCAGTGTGTATTCATGTGGTCAAAGGCCCTATCATTGTCAGTAAACTAGTGATTCCCTGCCAACGTCTCCTAACTGACTTGCATAATGTTTCTCCATGTCTTTTCTTAAAGATTCTTAAGCATAGGTAAAATACTGGAATAGATTTTCCAAAATTATTTATTCTAAGTTTCAAACTGTACTATTCATTATTGAAATCTACAGTCTCTTTACTGTATGAGAAGATATTGAAATTCTTTGATCCTGCCTAATTTTAACAGCACCAGGTGCCTGAATTTTCACTATGTTATTACTTTTTTATTCTTTGGACTATTAATTATCATTCTACTACAGTGGTTCTTGAATTCCAAATGCTGCTGCTCTTTAATACAGTTCTTCATGTTGTGGTGACCCCCGGAAATAAAATTACTTTTATCAACACTTTATAACTGTAAGTGTTTTAGTTGTTGCAAACTGTAGTGTAACTATCTGATATTCAGGATATATCACATGCAACCCCTTTGAAAAGGTCATTCAACATCCGAAGTGTTTATGACACAAAGTCTAAGAATGTTGAAAATCCACTATCCAATTCTATGACATCAATTATATTATGTTTATCCAACTTACCCTTTTTATTAATTCTTTGTAGTTATCATATTATGCATCTCTATACATAATTCTTTGTGGGTATCATATTATACCTGTCATCTCACTTTCTGTTTTCATTTACCCTCCATCCTTGAAACCCTCACACACACACACACACACACATACACACACACACACACAAACACACACACACACGTAAATCCAAATAAAATTAGAAAGAGAAAAGGAAAAAAGTAAAAGAAAGAAACGAAAGCAAAGAAAATTCTCACACTGAGTCACACCATATATCCTTTAGTCTATATATCATTACTTGCAAGTTTTCACTGGAATTGGTTATTGCTCTGATTATTTAGGCCTTTGGTTTTTGATACACCTCAGAACACTGGACATTCACTGGAGCTTCTCTTTGATATCCTATTGTTGTTGTGTGTCTTAGAGTTCTTACAAGCACTGTTCTGACTAACCCACCCTATTAGTAAGCAGCAAGGAGTAGAGCAGGTTCTTGTGCTCTTTGTCTTTGGATACAGCTTGGCCAAATCTACACAACTGAGGCTAGCTCTATTATGCTACCTGGGTGAGGTACAAGTGCTATTCTACAGAGTACTGGGACTGGTGAGAGGCAGGGCCAGCACTTTGGCTTTTGTGACTTTAGTGTCTAATCACTTACCTGCTACAGGCTGTAAAAGGTACTGGTGTCTTTCCTCCCTTGCTCACACCACCATATGACAGGTGAGGGAAGGCCTTACATTTCTCCTGTCTCACAACACCCTTGTCAATGAGGTCATGTCTACTGTGTTGCACAGGAGAGGAGAAAGGTCTGCTTTCTTGAGTACTGTATCTGATGAATGTAGGTCAGCTATAGTCCCTGAAGCAGATGGCAACAGGTGAGGATGGAGGACATCTTTTCCTTGCTACGACATGGTAGATGAAAGGTTCTGGGCTAGCTCTCCCTCTCTCAGAACCTCAGAGTAGGCTCACCTGGCTCCCTTCTACTTGGTCAGCGTATTGTGCTCCGGTGAGATACAGAGCCCACTGTTCTGAGTTCTATAGCAAGTATGGAACTAGCCAGCCCCTCCACACATGATTCAGGATCCTTCCCTTCTGCCTGCCACACAGGTGGGGCATCTCTCCTCTACTGATTCATGGCATATGAGTAGAGGCGTTCCCACACTCAAACCTTTCCAGTTAGTTCACCCATGGCATTGCCAGCATGGAGAACTCTACTTAATTTCTCAGCTGACATGAAGAATCTGTTCTTTTTAGTGCTCATTCTGGTTAGATGCTGGGCTAGCTCACCATTCAGGAATATCTCTCCTATCTGTCATGACGTGAGGTGTTAAGGGGGATGACATCTTCTCTTAACATGCCACCCTGTGCCATATGAAAGAGAGGCTATTTCTCTCAGACTATCATTTTCAGGGCAGGTATACTTCCCAAATCCCCTGTCAAAAACATCAGCTCTCTGGTTCTTTTTAGGTGAGGAGAAAGGCCAGATCTCCATACTGCTGCAGTTGATGAGGTGATGGGAAAGCACTCAGGCATGCCACAATAGGGGTGGAACCAACAATTCCACCCTCCTGTCCTCAGGCGAAGCTTGCCAGCATCACTGCCAAGAGTCAGCTCTGTCATGCTGCTTAGTTCTGAGCACTTGAAACTGGATGTGAAATTAGGAAGATTATCTCTGGAGAAGGCATATGTTGTCATCTCTAAGAGGCCACTAATTCCTTGTAGCTCTTAAGCTTTGAGAGGGGTTCTGTGAGAACATTGCTGGCTATGGTGACATGTCAACTGGTGTTGTCTTGGTTCAGGTCTTATTTAGACAATCATATTGTTAAGATTCCATGTCTACAGAGATTTTGTAAAATTTAGAAGCATTTTGATTCTTTGCCTCTAAAAATTTTCCCATCCCCTATTCTGTGATATTCCCTCAACTTTAAGTGTAAGGATTATGTCATAGATGGGATATTTGTGGCTGGGCATGCCAAAGTCAGCTGTTCTCTTAAATTTGACTAGTTGGGCTTTCTATTAAGGGCTCAGAACTCTGAAAAAAGATGCTTGTATAATGATATTAACCTCACTGTCTTTAGGGCAGGAGATTCCAGAACACCAAGGATATCAGAGAAATGGTTTATGTGAGGCAAGCAGGAGATTCAATTGAACACAATTTACAAGCCTGTGTTGGTTAAAAATTCTAGAGTCTGACACAAGTCAACTTCTTTAGTCTTATTTTTTACTTATTTATAAAAAAGTCTTTTTTTTTTCATGTATCACCCTGCTCTCCATTCTGTCCTCCCAAACCCTCCCAGTCAGCCTTCAGTGCCCCACCCCCATTCCCTGAACCTCTCTGCCAAAAAAGGGCAAGAAATCCCAAGGTAGATCAACTCAGCAAGGCACATCCACTCCAGGCAAGTCCAATTTCAGTATCCCAGAGTCAAGACTGGATTAGGTGTTCCACTTCAGGAAAAGGGCTCCGAGGTAGCAGCCCAGGCACAGGAACACAGTCTGTTACCTCTCCTTGAGGCTCCACATACTGCTCATGCCAATGGACAGTTGCCTATCATTGAAGGGACTAGCTCCTTTTCTGGATTGTTCCTCAGTAGCTGTTCTTGATTCCGGGAGCTCCCCAGAGCTCCACCCAGCCATCTCTGTACGACTTCTCTTCATAATCCCTATCCCCTTGATCATATAGATTCGATCCTCTTCCCCCCTCCCCACACTGCTCTCAGCTGGATCAGGAGGTTGGCACAGTGCTCAGCCATGAATCTCTGCATCCACCTCTTCATTTGTTGGATGTAGGTTCTATTATGACACTTATGATGGTTATTCATTTGATTGCAGGAAAAGTCCTGTTTAGGCACCCCATCCACTATTGTTTGGAAATATAGACAGGGACATCCTGTGAGTAGTCACATTTACACAAAACGAAGTTTTGGAACAACAAATGTTTACTGGTGATAATTAACTCAATCCTATACATACAGTTAAGCATGAGAAAATTTTACATGAAAACTCTTTACAAAGTAAATCCGGACTCTTTCATAAAAAAAAATGAATTCTGTTGGTTCAATATATATGCTAAAGATAAGGATCTAGTGTGAATGCCTGAGATAAGCATAAATATTGCAGGAGTCATGAGTAGGCTGGTGCTAAAAAAGCATAGCCATTATCTAAGACATTGTAATTTACAAATGACAACTCTGGTAAGAGGTTTTATTGAGTGAGAAACAATGGCCAAGATAAAACTTGAGAGATAAATAATTTACAATAAAAATAGTAGTCTAGAGGATTGAGGTGGGGCCTGGCCATATGGACTGACTACATCTATTCTTGGATTTCCACATGAATGCAACTTTTTAATTGAGAAGACAGTTCTGTATGTTCAACATTCCTGATTTTCATAGTATAAATCTTTTTAAAAATAATATTTTTTTAATCTTGTAAAATCTACTGACACTTTTATTCTGGACCACTTAAAATTCACAGTTTGACATCAAGAAATACATAATAATGTTTTTCTTTCTATGTTCTCTTTGAATTTCTTAAATATTTGAGATATGAATTTTAGTTTAGAACTTTGTTTTGTAAATGTTTTCTCCAATTTTACATTGCCCTTGCTTTTAAATTCAGTTCATTGTTTCTTTGGTTTATTGTAATCTTCTCATTCTAGTGATGATTCATTGAATTTTGTTTGAATCTATGTTCCCCAAAATATTCCAACCAATGCAATAGATCTATCCCATAAGTTTTATACTCAACAGGTTCAATATGTAAGCAGAAGTTTGATTATTTGTTCAAATTTCACTGAAGAGGCCTTTGTAAAATACTGAGATATGTATATTACATTTCTCTAAGTAGTGGTTTTTTTTAAATAACATAAGGTATAATTAAACTCTATATCTTAAATTTTTTTTATACTTGTGAGAACTAATAGGGAATTTATTGAATGTTTGTGTGATAAAATGTAAGTCTTTACTTTCCATGAATATGGTGCCTTAAGTTTTGAATTGAGTCAGTTGTATTAATTATAAAAATTTAAATGCACAGTTTATACTAAAAATCATAACAAAGAAATAATGGATACTCAACATTTTTCCTGAGTTAATCATCAATAAGTGTATATTTCCTGTATTTACCTGCTTGTTCTCAGATTGTAGAAGCTGCACTTCGGAAGTGAGAGATTAAGGAAGAGAAAAGGATTTATAGCATATATTTGTTTTTCCTTTGGATGGAAATTAAATCATGACTAATATAAATCCATATAAGATAAAATTGCTAATAGTATTTCTTTGAACATATTATTTTAAAATTATGTGAATTAACATGTAAAATTAATATATTAATGGTATTAATATTTGTTTAATTATATTTAATAGCCCTATAAAATTTTGATAAATAAAGTCTTACTATAGTAACCAATTTTACTGTTTTTTTAAATTATAGTTAGTAATCTCATATAAAAAACTTGCTTAGACTTATTTGACACATTAGCCTCAAGAGATGAATTAACTCAGAAAAGTCCTTTCTTCATATTGACACATAATTTTATAAGCAGCACCTAGTAATGTCAAAATTAAATTGCCTTTAAGAATTATACTCACAAATAACTTTCAACATGATCTTAAAAGGAATAAAAAAGCTTTAGGTATCCTAATATATTTTCATGAATGTCAAAAGTTGCAATTCAATGTTTGTACAGTATGGTTTTGTTCATTAGACAACAATGGGTAACAAGGAGATATTATTAACTTAGTAACTATTGTCTATCAAATTAAGTAATTTAGCAAGTAAAACTAGAGATAAAAGTCGTTTTTCCCAGTCTTTTTCTATGTCTCATCAAATCATGTCTGATTATAGCTCGGTTCCCTAGTACTTAACTATTATTGAAAGTAGCAATGAAAGAAGCCATGGAGCTACTTAATTATCCACACAGTAGGTGTCCAATGGAGAAGTTTCTTTTTAACCTTTTTCTCTGTGATAAGATAATTACTGTCTGGTGAAATTGCTCCTAATATAAATATTCACTGATTGCAAACTGTGGCCTAAAGGCTGCTTCTGATAAAAGCTTCTCTGTGACCCTGTGGGGGTGCCATTGCTCATTTCCAAACAAATAAGGGCTCATCAACCAAAGAAACATCAGTGTTTCCATATCTAGAAAATTTAAATAAAATTAGAGGATAATTTCTGGTGAAGTATTCTGATATCCTTTGACTAAATCAAATTTGCTGTAATGTTTCTTACTTTTTATTTAAAATAGACTCAGATAATCATCCATGAGAACATGAATCTATATTAAGATAATTACCTTGTTATATTTTCATGAATTAGCTTGAAGATGGAATAATCCACTCTTCTCTCCAGGCAGTATTTCTAGCACTCTATAGTGCATAAGGAAATGTTTCTTTGCTCAGAGGAGTGGAATCAATTAACATTTCCTTAATATAGTAAATACTCAACTAAATATTGATGGCAAATACAAACAGATGGCACTTGGATGCTTCATGAATTCAGCACTAAGGAATGGTAAACATTTGACCCTCAGAGGTTTCACAGTTCTTCTAATTTAATAGTGATAAAATTTGTCCAATTTGTTTTTTATGTAGTAGAGTAGCATTCTACTTAGAATCATCACAAATTCATATATTTTTCAGATGTCATATTATGTGAATAGGAATCCCTGATCAAAATGTTTCATTATTAATCCAGAGAGGATTACTAAACAGTCTGCTCTTATGTGGATAAGTGGGTGACAAAGTATTCTAATAGAAAAATTATTCATATTTATTTTTTTCTTCCTCCTATCACTTTTGAACTAAAAACTTCCTAATTTCATTTAATGAATTCAGAACCTAATAAGTTATTCCTTCACTTGTATATTGCCTTTAACATAAATGATAATAGTCTCCAACCTACTGTTCTTTTGGTTGATCGACCAAGTAAGTGCTAATAATATTATTTTTATATTATAGTTTTTACATAAATTATGGAATTTAGTAATGTCAGTATTAGTATTTTACTAAAATATAGTGATGCAAGCCTTTTATTTGCTGACCTGTTTTCTTTTAGATTTGATATGTAGTTATCAGACCACAATTCTATTACATTTTTGAGGCTTTTAATTATTGACAACATTAATCGCTACAGACCAAATTAGGTCTAAATTACAATAAAAACTCAGCCTTTTATTGTAATTTAGACAATTTCTTTTAGCTCCAGATCTGGCACCAGGTACATATAACCAGAAGTTCTAGGCTTCAAAGATGGAGCCTGCAACCTCTTTAGTTTTTCTACAGCATGACACATAATTCCTCTTTAGTGTGGTCACAATCCAGTGTTTCTCTGTGTATATCTCATGATGTTGGCATCCCCACCTTGCAGATCTTGGTATGGAAATTAGGCCACTATATGAAGCTAGGAAAGTCAAGCCTAATTTGTGATAATGAGATTCACAAGTTGAGGAATGCTTTAGATAATCTGGCCCACCAAACAATCCTTGGTCCCATAAACTCTCTGTAACATGCCTCTTTCCTCTGTACAAATATAGATGCCAGAAACATATAGACAAAACTACTAAATTCTTCTATAATGGTAATATATAGCCTGCCTTTTTAGAACACAACTATATTGGCCTTTGTGTGATTCTCCTGGAGAACAACATTCCCATATGGTTAATTTTTTAGCAGGTAAAACTTTCTGTGGCATTCTGGTCAAGTTTTTTTATGAAAATGAATTGTAATTATCATAATAAAGAAGAAGGGTCTTGAACATAAGGAATCTTTTCTCTTTTCCCAGTGTAAAGTTACAGATATTTTTATAAAAACTATGCTCAATTTAATAATTTCAGATGCCATGTCATCTGTACTCTCCTTGGTTTCTCACACAGACCTTGTCATAATATGACATTTAATTTTTCATCTATTTTTTTTGCCTTTTACCACAGAAGATCTCATTGAAAACACTCAGCAGTAACCATGACATATCTTGAACTGTGACCTATTTTTAAAGTATTCTTGATACATAAATTAGTCCAGTACAATTAAATTCACTCTCATCCAAGTTCTTATGATATAAGCAAAATGCTAATACACCTTTCTACAAAATACTTTACATGTTGCTGAGCCCAGTTCTTAACAGTATTCTTGTCCCTTGCTAAATGATACAGTCTCAGACCTTTTTATCCATCACATAGCATTATCTTCCAATATCCCAATAGTATCAAGCATTGAGCTTACTTTATAGTATTTATGATCTATTCTATTACAAAGATCAAAATTCTTCCATATTCCACCAATAAACCAGTTCTAAAAATCTATAATTTTTCTATTAGTTAATTTTCTGGCAAACAAAAAAAATTAAAACAACTTAAAACTAGCTTGAAGGTAGAATTTTCTTCAGCTCATACTTGGAATATACAGTTCACCACAATAAGGATCTGTGGTGTTCTCACCATGAAGCAGATTACATTGTATCCATAGTCAGGAAACAGACTGAAAGATAGCTTGTGCTCAGCTTAAACTCTACTTTTTACTTTGACATATGACTCAATTACATGAAATAATGTCATTCACCATTAAAACACAGTGTCTCATCTTAAAAAATGTAATATAGAAATCCCTCACAGATATGCTCATTGATTTGTTTCTTGGATCATTCTAGATCCTTTCAAATTGTTAATCAATTTTAAACATCACAATGCACTTTTATTTCAAGAATGAATGATTATGAATATATTTGTTTTATATTTTGAAATTTCTTTGCATTTCTTAATTTTTATGCATAGTGAGGCAGCTTTTTAAAAATATTTACAAATCATATGATAAAGAATACTAAAAGTTATTGTGGTAAATATATTCACTGATTTTTCACCTCATCATGTTGTGCTTACTTGGTTGCAATTTTTGGAAATAATAACAAATATTATTTCTCATCAACATTTATTTTGTAATCATTATAGTCTGTATTTTTAAAGGAGACACAGGGTTATTGTATTGTATGTACAGGGAAATTGTAAATGTTCCCTTATTCTATATATTCTAATAAGTATACATTTGTCACATAATTTCTTTAAAACCAGCAAGTGCAGCAGTGCTTTTCATTAAAACTTTACCATCTCCATTGCCATCCCAGTACTTAAACTTATCATTGATCTTGTATCTGGTTCTTTATTAATATAGCATTGCATAATTAGTATTTTCAAAGCTCATGTTAGAAACTGCTCTCCTAATATAATTTTTGTCCCTTGGTGAATTTACTCAATTAGTATTGCTATATAAAATTCTAGTCCTATCTATAGCCACATAATAACATTACAGTAATTTTTCAAGGTCAATTTAACTTCACTATTTGATCTTAAAAATATTAATCAGTTTCATTGTTCAAAAATGGATATTATACAAAATAAAAATTAAAATGTACAAAAATAATTACAGCGTGTGTTTAATGATAATTTTGCTTTACCTTACATATTCTATTTAATAGTGTATATTATAGAAATAAAGTAATAAGAATAATTATGATATACATTCTTAAAATAAACTGTCTGTGTTTCCTCTTTATCTATTTTGCTCTATGTAAACCTCTTTTACAAATCCCTCATATTTTATGGATTCAGTTTTCTGTTATTGTATGGTTGGTGAAAATCTTTTCCCATTCTATAGGCAGTCATTTTGTATTATTGGCTGTGTCTTTGGCTTTACAGAAGCTTCTCAGCAAAAGAATTACAAATGCCTGAAAGGCACTTGAAAAATTGCTCAACATCTTTAGCCACTGAAAGATGTAACAAAGAAAGAGCATTACAGACCAATCTCTCTCATAAACATTGATGGAAAAATACACAACAAAATTCTGGCAAACCAAATACAACAACATATAAAAAAAAGTCATACACCACAATCAAGTAGGCTTCATCGTAGAAAGGCAGGGATGGTTCAAAATACAAAAAACTAGCTAAAAGTCACTTGAAAAAATTGTTAAACATCTTTAGCAATCAGAGAAATGCAAATCAAAACATCTTTGAGATACCACCTTAAACCTGCCAGAATGGCTAAGATTAAAAACACAGGTGACAGCCTATACTGAAGAGGATGCTGAGCAAGGGGAACACTCCTTCATTGGTGGTGGGAGTGTAAGCTTGTTCAGCCACTCTGGAATACAAAATGGTGGTTTCTCACAAAACTGGGAATCAGTCTCCTCAAGGATCTAGCAATACCACTATTGGGTATATACCTTAAAGATGTACATTCACATCCCAAAAGCATTAGCTCAACTATGTTCATAGCAGCATTATTTGTAATAGCAAGAACCTGAAAACAACCTAGATGCCCCTCAACTGAAGAATGGATTAACAAACTGTGGTACATCTAACAATGGAGTACGACTCAGCAGTAAGAAAAAACATTATCCTAAAATTTGCAGGCAAATGGATGAATTTGGAGAATATACTCCTCAGTGATGTATCACAAACCCCGTAAGATAAGCAGGGGAAGTTCTCACTCATTAGTGAAGTTTAAACAAACAGCAAGGCACAATCAAGCTGCAAACTACAACCACTAAACAGCTTGGGATTGTAATGGAACTTAACCGGCCACTATATTTTATTTTCAGATAGTATTTATTATTCCAAAGCCACTTATGGTACAAAGATATTCAGAGGGGAAAAGGGAGAAGCAGTGCACAGGAGAGGTCCAAAATGAGCGGTCCTTCCTAACCATGCCACAGGTCCAAAAAAGGGGCAGGTCTCTTTCCTCCTCTGGGGCTCTTTGCAGTTGACCACACCCTGCTCTGCTCTGGTTCCTTGACGTCATCAGAGTTTACCTGGTTAGCTTCTGGTTTCCCGATACATGGGATCTGAAGTACCTTGGACCAGCATCTTGGAACCCATTCCCTCCAGAGGACCACCAATCCTGTCTTGATACTGGGATGAGGAAATTGGACTTTTCTAGAGTGGATGCTTAACTAAGCCACCTTGGGACCTCCTACCCTTTCTGGGGAGTAGATGAGGAGATGGGGAGAAGAGAGAGTGACTGAGAGGGATGGGTGGAGAAGGGAGTTTGAATAAGAGAATACATGGATAAAAAATTGAATCTTTATTTAAAAATAAAAATAAGGAAAGAAAGGAAGAAAGAAAGAAAGAAAGAAAGAAAGAAAGAAAGAAAGAAAGAAAGAAAGAAAGAAAAAGAAAAAAGTAATTCCTGGTCTGAGAATGATCTTCACTAAGACCCTATATAAGTGATCATTTCCAAATGGCTTATACAAGCCAATAAATAATTAATTATTTTCTTTCATAGTTTCGTTTTGCTTTTCTTTTTTGTTGTCTTTTAATCAAAATTTTAACTCTTAATGTAAAAGTACAAATTTTAAGTTATACAGCAGACATGATTTTTATTTCTTTATACTTTATATTGAAGGCATTTTTCCTGCTGTGGAATTAATCAAACTAATACAGTTAGTTTTTAACTACTAATTAACTTGTTTTCTTCCTTAATTTTGTCTGCCTTTGAATCTTGGCTGAGTAGAAATAAACATTGGCTACTCAGTCACTTCTCTCCCAGATTTGGTTGTATCAGATAAATTCCAAATGAGGAAATTTTAATGGCCTAAAAATTATATATTGAATACATTCATGATATCACTGGGCAGAGGATTTCTAAGTACCAATTTCTACCTTTACTTAATGCCACATTAAATCTTAATGTTCTGTATAGTACTGGTAAAGTATTTCTCCTTGAAATCGATCCTACCAGTCTATGGAGAAAGAATAATCATATTTATTTATACTACTTTGGAATAAATTCTTGCTTAATTTCATTTTATCTTAGTTTTTCCTTATCACAGTTGTGTCATCTATAGACAGTATAATTTCCAGCTTAGTGTCTCTTCACTATGATTAACGAAGTTAATTCATCATTTATACACATCTGAAAACTTCTGACAGGAAATTGGCCCCAGTGAAATTAGGGAACACTCAAGTCTGTGACTATTGTGAAGCATCAAGTTACACCTTTAATCAGACTTTGTAGCATGTACTAAAATCCATAATTTCTTTTTGCAATTCACGGAATATGCCAAGGCTATAAGTTCTAAATTCTTGAGAGAAGTGGAGGAGGGAAACCAAATATCTTTTTATATATAGTCCTCTGTA
The DNA here is from genome assembly GCA_004025045.1 of Sigmodon hispidus. Taxonomy (NCBI): domain Eukaryota; kingdom Metazoa; phylum Chordata; class Mammalia; order Rodentia; family Cricetidae; genus Sigmodon; species Sigmodon hispidus. Next base: position 41,422 of record PVIH01005782.1, read on the forward strand.
TCAATTAACATTCTTTAAAAAAGGATAGATTATATAATACATGTATATTAGCACACATTTGCATATACATTATATATATACATACACACATACATATACACACACAAATACAGGGAAGAGAGAGAGAAAAAGAGGAGAGATACGGTAGGTATCAGGGAGGGTGGGAGGAAGGGCTTTTTCTAATTTGCTGAGTAGGACACAAATTGTGGTCCATCTAGTTGAACAATGTCTGTCTCAAATTGAAAGTCAAAGAATACAAAGTTGTTCAGTGCATGATACTGAGTTTTTCTGCCAAAATTCAGTATATTTTAGAACTCTTAATAGCTTGTTTTTTAAATAAAGATTTATTTATTTAGTATACAGTGCTTCTGCCTGCACACCAGAAGAGGGCACCAGATCTCATTGATGATGGTTGTGAGCCACCATGTGGGTGCTGGGAACTGAACTCAGGACCTCTGGAAGATCAGCCTGTGCTCTTAACTTCTGAGCCATCTCTCTAGCCCCCAAGAAGTAGCTTTTAATACCAGTGAAGTAATACCTCAGCAGTAGGATAGATAAACTATTCAGTGAAATAAGGGCAAGCAAACAAAATTATAAAAAATATTTTTTATGTCCTTTATATATGCCGCTAAAAGAAGTTGTGACCCATATCTACAATAGGTCTCCTGAGTTCAAATGATCTAGATCAGTGATTATTAACTTTCCTGAAGTTGTTACCCATTCATACAGTTCCTCATATTGTGGTGAATTATTTTCACTTCTACTTGATAACTATTAATTTTTATGTTTATGAATCATAGTATAAATATCTGATGTGATGGATATCTAAATTTCAACCCCTGTGTCATTCAGCCCTCAAAGATGTCATGACTCACAACTTAAGACCTACTACTCTAGATTTAAAATTCTTCTTCTTATGTCTGTTGATACAGATTTAGTGTGAAACTTTCCAACTTATACGATCTAATTAAGAATGTTGGGGTGAGGAAAACAGATCTGCCTGGAGTAGATGCTAAACTAATCCACCTTGGGACCTTGGGACCTCCTGCCATTGCTGGGGAGAAGATAAAGAGGTGAGGAGAAGAGAGAGTGACTGGGAGTGGCAGGAGGTGGAAGGGAGAAAAGAAAAAGAAAAAATATCTCAAAACTATAAACAGCTAATTGAGCTGTTAATTAGTGATATAGTCAAATTGACAACCAAGTGTAGTCATCATAGTCATAAAGCAAAAGAGACTACATCATTCCTTCTACGAATCTCTTTCCTTGTCACATGTTACACAGTGCTGTTAGCTGATCGTCACAAATGAACCCACACATATTTTGGACACGTCCGTCTGCCCCACACAATGATGCCATGGACATCACTTAATGTCAGGCCTCACTTTTCATCTTTTAGAAATATTGTAATATATTTACAAACACTGACTTTTTTTCTGGGGAGGAGATCAAAAAACAAAGATCTTTTTGCTTTTTCAGATGAATAATTCAACATGTAAAATTGTTTTAAGTTTTCCAACTTCTAAAAATTGACTTTATTGGGATACTTCTCAGAGTATCATGCACAAAGTCTTTGCAGTCTTATACTTTTTTAAGAAGACTCTGGCAGAGAGAAAGTGCCCATCTGTAGTCTCTTTCACCAGTCATGATTTACAGTTCTCCCTAAGATGCTAAGAAAACATTGCCCAAAATTTTATTTTTTTTCTCATGGCCATTTTGTTCTTCCTATAAGTTCTGGAATGAGTAATTTCAAAATGTAACTAACAAGTAATCCTTTTAATATTTTTTCCTGAAGCAATTCATGACTAATCTATGTCAGGTTACAGCAAGATATTTATACTAAAGGCATTGTATTAATATTATAATATCACACAAACTTATTAACCAGTGAGTTGAACTTAAAAAGCTATTTTATAACATCATCCAGTGCAGTTTACAATCACTGCCTTGGTAAATGTCTGGAGTAATCTGATATTCTGAACTTGCCAAAATTCTTTCACCATTATGATCTTTACTTTTCTTGCTACATGTTCGATCTTTCTTTCTGTCAACTTCCTGCTCTTTGTGCTCCTTATTTGTCTCTGTTATGTTCAACTTTGACATTCATCTAAACAATCATGTGGCTTCTATACATGCCAATACTAATCACTCATTATACCCACATTCTGCATCATTCAAGATCCCTATTTTTTGAGTTAATTCTTCCAGTAATAGCCATTACTAAAGTGCTGAGGACTTATTAGAAATTATTGCTCTTATCAGAGCACATGTCCTATGATAAGACAGTGTTTATCAAGTGCTTTGATTTAAATTATGATTTAAATTATGAGTTTTCTTCTTCAACTCACCACCAGCTTCCCCTCACCCCACCCCATCATCCATTTCTCAAAGAGGATAAGGACTTCCCTTAGGGAGTCAATCAAGTCTGGGATATCAGGTTGAGAAGGATATCAGCTTTTCCCCTGGTATCAAGACTGAAAAATGTATTCATCTATAGGAAATGGCAGAATGGGTTTCAAAATAGTTCATACAAAAGAAACAAGAAAGGGCAGGTTTTGTTATGTATCCACCATTTCAGATATTTTTTGTTTCAGTAAACCATGATTATTCGGTGTTGTCTTTGTATATGCTTATAATTTTAAATATAGTTGCTAGATAAGCTACTGCAATGACAGCACAAAGATTGTATTGTATCTAACGTGATAGTCTGTATGAAAGCCTAACAACAGCAACAAAAAAGTTGATACCTGTGACTGGGATATTGCTGTGATAGAACAGATCATGTTTTCATTTGGAGTAATATAGACTGTAATACTTCCAGCTTGAAAGGCAATGGAATGATTTAAGCACTGTTTAATGAGCCATACAAGCAAAGCAAGTAAGAAAATGGTGCTGAGAATGACTTAAATGTGGGAGGCTGGAGCTAGTGGTTTTAGAGCAGACTTTTAGTATGTTACCTAAAAATTGTATTTTGTCCTTGTCCCTATTGACTGGCTGAAGAAAACAATGAAGATTTGGGGTTAATTACACTGCCGTGGGATTGTGCTCTTGTACACTGTAAACATTTTTCACTGTAAGTATTGGTTTAATAAAATATAATTGGCCAGAAACTAGACTTGAAGTTTAGGCAAGAAAACCAGAGTAGGAGAATTCTAGAAATTATAAGAGCAGAGTGAAGTCACTAGCTAGATGCAGAGAGAGGAAAATGAGAACACTGCAATGAGATAAATTACCAAGTTACATGGTTAATAATACATAGAAATAATGGGCTAAATTAAATCATAAAAGTTAAGAAGTAATAAACTTGAGACCTAGGCCAAACAGCTTATAATTAATATAAACCTTTCTGTGAGTATTTGGGACTAAATGTCTGTGAGACCAGCTGGGCAAAACAGAGAAAATTCAGACAATATCCCTTGTCAGAGGAAATCTCAAAACAGCCTAGTGTATATTCTGACATGTATTGTTTATGCTTATCAAGGCTTATAATGAAAAGGAGCAAAATGAGAAAAAAAAAGTATCAGGATAGGAAATGGACTTATATCCTGCATTCAAGGAGATTAAAATAAAACTATAAATGACATAAAGGTAGTGGTATATTCAGGAAGAGATTCTACCCAGATAAGTTTTCAAATTGTCAAAGAAATTAAAGAAGATTTGAGATGTAATTGTGCTAGTGTATACTCAAAATCCCAGCAATCTGAAAAGTGAAGCTCTCACATGTCTGAATTTAAAGTCACCCTGGCCCCCAGAGCATGTTTGAGACAGCTAACCTTAGGTGGTGAATGTAACTAGCCCAAACAGAAAACAGGTGAAGGTTTAAATGAATAAGGGGCCCATGTTCTAGCCACAGCAAGTAGCAGAACTTTGAACCCATATTTCTGGCTTTAGAGATAAGGATAGAAGTGGAGCTTATGAAAACTCCATCCTCTACTTAGGAAAGTTGCTAATGCTACTTATATTAGGGATGTCACTGATTGGAGGCCTTGAGAGGCCATTATATGAAACTGTTAGGTTTAAGTCTAGTTTGACAAGTTTTTGGAGATTCCAGGTCCATAGAATACCTGCCAAAAAATGCTGCTAACAGAAACTGAAACTATCCTAGGATAGAGAAATGCATTTCAGTCAGACAAGCTGAATAGAATTGGAGATCGGAAAAACAATTTGATATCAAACAGGGAGATCCAAATTTTGGATTTTTCCCAGTTGGTTTTTGGCCTTTATTTGGCCCAGTATTTTCTCACTATGCTCTTTTCCTTACAATATGGAATGCTAATGTATACCCCATTTCATTATGTGCTGAAAATACACAATCTGCTTTTTTATTTTAGTGAGATTGCATGAATCTGTGAATCAGCTTTAAACTTTAAAAGTTTAAAGAAGTTTGAGACTGTTACATGAGACTCTAGGAACTTTTGAAGTTGGATTGAATGCATTTTAGCATTATGATATCGCTACAAGAATTTGGGACCCAAGGAGTGGTAAGTAGTAATTTGAAAGAAAATTTCTTTCAAAGAGTTAGGATATGTGACCTTCTAAGAGTGGGTGTCACTTTGTTTTAGGAAGTATGTTAATGTATAGGGAGGCATTGAAGTCTCATATGTGGATGAGCCAAACCAAGTGGGGTCGATCAATTCATGTTGACTGTAGGATGTAGAAATCTCAGCTCCTTCAGCACTTTGTCTGCCTGCACACTACTTTGTCCCTCTAGGATGATCATGAACTAAACCCCTTAAACTGAAAGCCCACTAATTTAATGGTTTCCTTTAAAAGATTTGTGATGGTCAAGGTGTTTTTTCTCAGCAACAGAAACATTGAGACTAACCTACCAAACTGAGATGGTCCATTGCACAAATGGAACTCATACCCAACGCTGTTCACATTGGCCACAAACCTGACTTTATCACCTAGATACCTATTTTACAAACCCAAATATTACTTTTCTCATAAAAGAACATAGAACAAAGAGCATACAAAAATAATGCTTAATAGAATACTACTATACTCATGGATTTGTACTTGGCTCATCACAGATGCTTCCTCCTTCACCAAGTAATAACAAATGCAAAGCCCCACAGCCAAGTGTTATCACTAGAGTGATTTACCTTGGAACTGCCAGCACTTAATTGGATATCTCTAACAAATCTCTCTGCATGTGGCCCATGGAACCCTCCAGAAATGAGGCAGAAATTTGTAGTGGCCAAGATGACGGACACCAAAAAAAAAAAAAAAAATAAGAAGAAGAAAGAAAAATTTCCTTAAATCAACAGGACCTATGGACAATGGGTGTATATATTCAAAGAGTCTGTGCCAGCATACAGAGAGTCTGTACCATATGATGTTCTAGAGGTGAAAGTAGAAGTAAACATATGTGTCCATCCCTAACCAAGAAGGTTGAAATTTATTTACACATGAAAATTTATTTTACTCTATGAGTGTGTCACTGGGCAAACATTCTGAATGGTAGGTTCCATTCCCAACTCAAAAGTACCTTTGGAGTCTTATTTCCTTATAATATCAACATCTTAGAACACACTTTTTCACATTTTTTTATTTCTGTCAAGGTCTTCTGCATAATTATGCTTGTTTCCAGGTTGTGCAGGTTTTATGTTTTGTTTTGTTTTGTTTTGTTTTTGTTTTTCTAGGGCTTCAAAATAGTTGGTCTCTGTGTCTACATCATTTTCTTGTGCTTTTTCTTAGGGAATTTTTATTCTGTATGTTTGTATTGCCCTTTTATACCTAGTTATTTTTTATCTTAGTTTATGTACTTTTATTTCATTTAAAGTTATAATTTAGAAAACTTCTTGAATTCTAATGAGACACAGAAAGGTTGTAGATCTTTCTACAAAGGTTGAGAAGTGAATGGGAGATCTAGCAGGATAGGAGTGAGGGAGAACCCTATGAAGGTCATATTATGTGAAACAAAAATTTATTATCAATAAAAGGAAAGTGGATAAAGGTAGTTTAAACAAAACAATATATTGATGTTTTCATGGACTAAGCATATTCCCCACTGTCTGAATGAAGACATCACAAAATAATTATTTTGATCTATTCTTTATTTTCTTTAAAATCTATCTTTTACATTTTAACTTTAGCATTTATATTTACTTCTAGATTAAATACACAGTTATATCAAAAGAATTAGAGTTGATTATTCTGTAGTATTGCCATCTTTAATAATCATGTTTTTGAAGAAACTTACTGTATTTTTGTTTATTCAATTACATATTTATAATTTTAGCTTTGTTGTGTTTTTAATATAATGGTAGCTTGTATTGTGTCTGTATTTTGTTTAAGTTTTAATAGAACAAGTTTTTTTGCATTTTTAACTATGAAAACAGTGTAATGTTGTTAAAACATAACAATATTTTGAAAATGTTCAAGGACTTTTTTGAAAACAGACTTCATAATAATTTGGTTGATTTAAAAAGTCCTTTGGAATTAGTTTTGTTATTCAACTATATATTTTCACATCAGGATATTACATAATCTTGAATGTAAGATATGCTTAAAACGATGTTTTTATTCTTAGAACATTTTATTTGATTTAACTCACAGAAAACTTCATTCTGTTTTTTAATATTTATTGAGAATACTATGATGATATATTTAAATTCTAATAAAGCCTATTTGTTAGTGACTGAATTTTGTCCTTTTACGGGTGATATTTGAAGGCTTCACTTCAATGTATATCACTTGGAAATGAGAACATTAAGGAAAATATTATGGTTAAATGTCAAACTATACAGGCCTCTAACCCTACAAAGATAGTAACCTAAAAAAAAATTAGGCGCTCCAGAAACTTATAATCCTATGTAAAAATTACGTGTACAGTGAGAAGCAAGACAGCCTTACTCAAGATATAAGAAATAATTTAACAAAAACAATCCTGGTAGCTCTTCACCTGAGATTTTAAGTAACAGTAAGCTAGTATGCTTAGACCACCAACTCAGTGGTATTTTCTCATGGTTGCCTGAGTAGAGAAATGCGATATCATGGCCCCAAGAGCATTATGTAAAATAAAATGAAACAAAACAGAATGAATTAAATCTCCATTGATTCCCAGTTAAATACATTAACCATACAAGAGTTGATAAAAACTACAAGATAATAATTTACTGTCTAATTACCCTGGAATACACCTGATTATACTGGCTGTGAGACAACAAAGAAATATTGCCTAAATGAGAGTTTTAACTAGGCCTGGAATGTCACTTTTAAAGTATCTATGTTCTGTGCACTTTTTTTTTTTTTTTATCAAAGAAACCAGTCAAAGAGAAGGAAAGTAAAAGAGAAATATCAGGTTTTATTTTTGTTCTCTACATTTCATTTTTTTCCTTATTTAATTTAGCTTAAAATAATTTCTAATTATTGCTGTATAGATTCTAAGGAATTCATAATAAACTTAATAATGTCAGTTATTGCTTTTTTCCATTTCTCAAAGCATATAATCTTAAACTCTGCATCTCAAGTCTGTCTAGATAAATTCAAATATAATAGGTAAAAAAATACATTTGTATTATAGTTCATGAAGACAGAATAAAAGACAAGACAAGAATATAGGACAGGATGTTAAGTGTGATAGCTAGAGGAATAAATGAAAAAGAAGTGGGATAAATGTAATGAGAAAACAAATGGAGAGGTTGCTTTGGAAGTAGCCTGGAAACTTCCCAGAACTCACAGTATGTCCCTGACTAGGACTCCAATCAATAGTGGAGAGGGTCCCTAAACAGGAATTCTCCTACAATTAAATGAATGATCATCATAAGTGTCATTATAGAACTTTCATCCAGCAATAAATAGCAATGAAACCAGAGATCCATAGCTAAGCACAATGTCAAGCTTAAAGAGAAAGAAAGGCAAGTCAATATGAGCAAAGGGATAGAGATTATGAGAAGGAGTCCCACAGAGATGGCTGGTTAGAGTTTGGGGAAGCTCTGTGAATCAAAAACAGCCACTGGGGAACTATCAGGAAAAGGAACTAAACCCTCCAAGGGTAGATGACTGTCAATTGGCATGGGCTGTATGCAGAACCACATAGAGTAGGATCAGACTATGTTACTATGCATTAACTGGCATCTTGGAGCCTATTCACTACAGGGGAATACCTAACACTGGGATGAAGAACTTGAATCTACCTCAACTGGATATACCAGATGTATCAGACCCATTTTAGGACTCATTACCCTCCTTGGGCAATGGATGGAGGCGTTGGGAGTGGGGAGATGCTGAGAGAGAACTGGGAGTGATTGGGATCAGGGAAGGAAGAGCAAGCAGTGGTATACATGGAAAATACATTTATAAATAAATAAATAAATAAATAAATAAATAAATAAATAAATAGAAAAAATGAGAAAAAGATGAGGATAGAAAAAGAGAAATGAGTGAAAAGGGTTATAAGAAGAAGGTATAATGACATGCATTTAATGTAAGTGATAAAATGAAGCTTGCTACACTATGATTCAAATTTTTAAAGATAAAAGAAGATGCTATAGCCTATGAAAAACTGAAAAAATATGACTTTTGACACTGACAAAAGTTTTCATGGCAGCACTATTCTATATGGTAAGTAAAAGTTATGGAAAATAACCAAATACAGAAATGAATGCAATTACCAAAATTAAATCAAGATCAGATTAAACTCCTAAACAGACCTATAACACCAAAAGAAATTGGAGCTGTTATTAAAACTCCCCTAAATAAAAAAATTCCTAAAACTATACATTCAAAGAACTAATACCTGTACTCTACAAACTGATTCATACAGTAGAAGCTGAAAAAAAACATTGCCAACCTCTTTGTGAGACCAAAATCACCCTAATACCTAAGCCACTTAAAGATGCAGCAAAAATGGCATTACAGAACAATCTCCCTCATGTACATTCATGCAAAACTAATGAGCAAATTTCTGTCAAACCAAATATAACAACATATTTAAAAAAGTCATCCACCATTAACAAGTAGGCTTCATCCCAAAAATGAAGGGATGGTTCAATATAAGAAAAAATATAAATGTCATCCATCATATAAACCAATTGATGGAAAAAACTCACATTGTTGTAGAAGGTTTTTCCCAGAGGTTTGTACGCGGCCCATGGCAGAGGTTTGGAACCTGGTCAGCGTGGCTTTTGTCCCCCAAAGAAATGAATCACACGCTTATATTCTTTATACTGTTTGGCCCATGTCTTAAGCACATTACTAGCTAGCTCTTTCTTCTTAAACCAACCCATTTCTATTAATCTTCCTGCCATGTGGCTCGGCCTGCGGTTCACCTGGTTTCTTACATGTCTGTCTTCTTCAGGGGCCAAATGGAGACTTAATTAACTCCACCCTTCTCCTACTTGCCTGCCCTCTGATTCTCCACCCACTTCTACAGTGCTGTACATAGGCCAAAACAGTCCTTTATTTACAGCATACAGAGAGCACCTCCACCTCACCACATGATCATCTCCTTAGATGCTAAAAAAGGCTTTCACAAAATTCAAAACTCCTTTATGCTAAAAGTCATTGAGACATCAGGTACACAGGGGAAATACCTAAATATAATAAAGGCAATTTACAACAAGCCGACAGCCAACATCAAAGTAAATGGAGAAAAAATTGAAGCAATACCACTAAAATCAGAAACAAGACAAGGCTGTCCCCTCTCCCCTTGTCTACTCAATATAGTTCTCAAAGTTTTAACTAAACCAATAAGAGAACAAAAGGTGACTAAGGGGATACAAATTAGAAAATAAGAATTTAAAGTATCTCTATTTGCAGATAACATAATTGTATATATAAGTCACCTAATAAAATTCTACCATGGAACCCCTGCAGCTGATAAACACTTTCAGCAATGTAGCAGGATGCAAAATTAACTATAAAAAAATCAGGAGCCCTCCTATACACTAAATAAAAAAGGGCTGAAAAGAAATAAAGGAAACATCACTCTTTGTGTTAGTGGCAAATAGCACTAAATACCTTGGTGCAACTATAACCAAAGAAGTAACAGATTGGTTTGATAAAAACTTTAAGTAACTAAAGAAAGAAATTGAAGAGGATATCAGAAAATGGAAAGATCTCCTATGTTCCTGGATACGTAGGATCAACATAGTAAAAATGGCAATCTTACCAAAAGCAATCTACAGATTCAATGCAATCCCTATAAAAATCCCAACACAATCTTTACAGAACTTGAAAGAACAATTCTCAAATTCATTTGGAATAACAGGAAAGCCAGCATTACCAAAATAATTTTCCTCAACAAAAGAATCTCAGGAGGCATCACCATCTCTGACTTCACGTTATACTATAGAGCTACAGTAATGAAAACAGCCTGGTACTAGCATAAAAACAGACTTGTGGATCAATGAAATTGAACTGAAGACCCAGACATTAACCCACACACTTATGAACAGCTGATAGTCATAACAGCAAGAACCTGAAAACAACCTAGATGCCCCTCAACTGAAGAATGGATTAACAAACTGAGGCACATCTGCACAATGAAGTACTACTCAGCAGTAGAAAAAAAGAAAATAGAAAAAAATGACATCCTAAAATTTGCAGGCAAATGGATGGATTTGGAGAATATCCTCCTTAGCAAAATCTCACAACTAAGTAAGATAAGTGAGGTATGTACTATCTCATTAGTAGACTTTAATCAAACAGCAAAGAACACCCAAGCTGCAAACCATAATCCTTGAAGGAACTCAAGAGAAATATTCAGGGAGTCCCCTAGGAAGAGAAAATAGAGAAGATCTCCCTAACTAATTGGGAGCATAAGGGTTTGAAACCAAGAAGGGATAAGAACGAATCACAAGAGAAAGAGCTAATTGAGTGAGAGGAAAAATAATGAGGGAATAAAGATAAAGAGATAGAGATTTTTATGGAGGAAGCCATTTGTGAGGTTAGAAAAAAGACTGGGTGCTAGAAAACCCCCCAGGAACTCACAGGATATCCCTGGTTAGGTCTCCAACCAATAATGAAAGTGTTTCCTAAACAGGATTTCCCCCTTAGTGAAATCAATAATTACCCCAAGTGCCATCACAGAACTTACATCCAACAATGAATAGAGGTAGAGGCAGAGATACATGGCTGACCACTGGGCTAAGTCCCTGGTCCAGCTGATAGCTGGGAGGATACCCTATATGAGAACAAAATTCTCACAATGATGTCTGACTATAGCTCTAAGGAGCTAACTGAATCAAGAAGTGCCACCAGGGAACCATCAGGAAAAGCAACTAGGCCCTCCAAGGATAGACGACTGTCCACTGACATTGGCAGTACGTGGATACTCAAGGGGAGGTATCAGAATGTTTTTCTGTGCATAGACTGTCACCTTGGAGCCTATTCCCTCCAGAGGAACACCTAACCCAGTCTTGATATTAGGATAAGGAAATCGAACTTGCCTGGAATGGATGTTGTGCTGATTCACCTTGGGACCTCTTGCCTTTTCTACTGTGGGGATGGGAGTATGGAAAGGAGGGAGGCTGAAAGCTGACAGGGAGGGGTTGGTAAAGGGAAGGGAGTTGGAACAAAGGGACACATGGATGAAAAAGACTTTATTCTATAAGAATAAATAAATTTAAAAAACAAAATTAATGAATGCATGTATAAATGAACATATATGCAAATAATAAATTGCACAATAACTTACACATATATAAACTTTTTGATTACTAAGGGGATATATTAGACAAACAGAATACATTTATATAATAGCTCATTCTCAGTTTGATTTGTATAATAAAAAAGATGAAGTAATGATCTACATCATCTGTTTTGTAATAGTGCAGGAATAACCTACCTGTTCATATTACAAATTTAACTATTTACAGAAAAGTAAAAGGATTATTTACAGGTATTTTACCACCTATACAAGTCCTGATATAAAAGATGACTATGTGCTCCTGACTTTAATGACTTTTGTTATGTTGAGGGACTTAACATGAAAAGATATGAGATGCAGATCAAAGACTTAGAAGCAGTGACAGTGTTCCTATAGTCATAGCCTATCACCACATTTTAAAATGATCATAAGTTTATCAGAGTGTATAATGTTATAAATGCTTAAATCTCATCACTGATGTTGCAGAAATGTATACTCTTTAATGAACAGATGCCTCCATTCATGTCTCCAGTAGTTTTGCTATAATTCGTTATGCTGTAGAAAAAATATTTTTCATTATTTTACAGTATTTTTGCTATTTAAATACTTTCTCATTAAGTTGTTGTACAAATGACATGCCTAAAATACAGATTTACTATACATAGAGCTATGCAACTTATATTATATTTATGTATAAAATCTTAGCATTATTTGATTTCAGTGAAAATATGCCTTGAAGCATTATTAACCAATCTCATTTACTTAATGATAATTTGTGCTGTTTGGAAAGTGAGACTATTCTCAGTCAAACTGAGTATCTCTCTAAGGTCTCATACACATTGACTTTTACATGAAACTTACATTTTAAATTAGCAGCAACTGCTGAAAATCTAACCTTTTACAGATATGACTCCATGTCAAAATGCAGCATTAATGCTGAAAATCTAAACTTTCTTGAAATAACATTCCCAGTGTTTCATGCAGTTGTCAAACATTTTTTGTTGAGTACTATAAACATTTGAAGTGCAATACTGAGGTACTTATGAGTTTGCTAAGGAACCCAAGGGTGCTGTGATACACAAAAAGGTGTATCCTTGGAAGTTTCTCCAATCCTCCTTATCAATTCCAATCATTGTAAGAAAAATAATGAGTTAAAAAGTGATAAACCCTATGCATTCAATGACTGATGGTCCATACTAAAGATACTCCACAACTGCACTATGGATATATGCATTTGTTTTCCTGAAGGAAAGAAATAACAAATATCTTTTAGCATTAAAGCTACTAAGCATTTTGTCCATATTTAGTACATATTACTTTACTATGATAAACTCTCTAACATTCATCACTACACATATAATATCCCACTCGGGCTACAATTCATTTCTCCAGCATAAATTTCTGGTATCTAAGCAGATTATTTAAGTTAAATCATATTTATTTTTACTATAGATAAACTAAATAAAATAGGTGTGTTAATAACCTCTATGAGAAATTTCTTAACTGAAACAATCAAGCATATGTTATCTTAATGGCACTAAAATACTTTGAAAGCCTTTTAGGCTTGGGTTTGTTTTGATTTATTTCAAAATCTAGCTACTGAAAGTCTAGCAAGCATGAAACAATTTAAGCTTTTATGACGATTTTTAAAAAACGTTTTTCTTGAAGATATGAAATGCAATTCTCATTCACACATAAACGTAAATTTTAATTATAAAATCAGATGTTTGAAAGACTCTTTTGAAGTGGTAGGAATCACTACTATGACTTAGTCAACCTCACTATTCCAACTGTCTTCAAAAGTAAGTGGTTCAATTGCTTCTTGAAAATTTCAGGATCAAAATCATATATCAATTCCCACCTCAAACCTAATCAGTAACCTATGTGAAAATATCCACCTTTGAAATCTCATAACAATATTTGTTTTAAAGAGAAAATATGTTTCAATAATTCTCCCAGTGCAAGCACATCAGAAGTGCTTAGACAATTTTTTGTAGATTAATCTGCTTTTGAACTAGGCCTTATAATTTAAGACAGATAAATAAATAACTACTTTTAAGCCAGCATTGCACACTGCTATGAAAGGGTTTAGTTTCTCCCATTTTTTTCCCACTGTGAATTTATGCAAAACAACTTTAGACTGTGTTTAAAAAAATGTTATATTTTAGTTTCATGGGGCCACCTGAAACAAATCAGACTCTGTTCTAGTCTCCAAAGGAACACTGGGTGAATTTTTTAGCTCTGTGTTTCTTATTGTTCAGTGTGTGATAGATTCTGGTCCCTGCCATCTGAAGACTTTCAATTGTGTTATAAAAGGGTGGGGTAAGTAGTGGGAAGTTATCTCAAGATCATGACAGGGAAATCAACAGAGAAAATTGAACCAAGCTAGTGAGAACTCAGGAAGTCTAGACTCCCACCTTGGAGACTGCATGGGACTGAACTAGGCCCTCTGCACATTGGAGACATTTGTATAGCTTGATGTGTTTGAGGGGACCCTGGTAGTAGAACCAGGATCTATCACTGGTGCATGAAACCGACTTTTTGGAGTTCATTTCTTATGGTGGGACTCTTGGCTCAACCTTGACGTAGAGGGAAGGGGCTTGGTACTACTTCAAGGGCTTGACTGTACCAGGCTTTGTTGACTCTCCATGGAAAGCCTTAACATTTTGGAGGAGGGGATAGGAGATGGTTTGTGAGGGGGACGTGTGGGGGAACAACAAGAGCGTGAGAGGAGGGGCTTCAGAGGAAATTGAAATTGGTACATAAAAGGAATAGAAAATAATAAATTATTTCACTATCTAGAAAGAAAAGATTCATATACAAGTTATTTCATCATACATTGGCTAACTTTCCTGAATCTTGAAGAACCATCTGACAATTAATTCTTTTGTTCTATCTTAATCGATATCCCAATACTAATGTTAATTATTCCAATTTGTATAGGATGTTAAATATGAATTTCTCTCCCTAATATCCAGAAGAATTCTCACTGTGCAGAAAACATGTATCAGGCAATTAGTTACCTTAGTATAAGTAACATTCAAAGTACTCAGCTTATTATCAAATTATCTAATTGTAGATTCTGTATCATTCAAAATGAATGCACCTACAAACTAAAACAATGGAAGATAAATCACTCTATATGACTTCACCTCACTTTTTTATAATATTAGACTTATTTTATGTCATATGTACCTTTATGTACTTCTCTGTTAAACATAATTTATGGGTGAATAAAATGCTAAAATACAATAAAAATCATAATATCTAGAATTATCTTTTAAAAATTAGTATGGTTTGATCTTAAATTTTATGTTTTTAATTATTTAGTTGAAGATTCAGTTGTGAGAATTATTAAACAAAATTGTCATAATATTACTGAACATAACATTTACAGTGATTTTAAAGAAAATACAAGGTCCTTAGCACTTTGAGATTTACAGGAGAAACCTGTGCTTTGTTCTTGTTTCTGTCCATTTAATCATGTCTTTATTAGCTAATATAATTCAGTGGTGAAGTTTATGAAATCCCTCAAAAAATGTCTAAAGTTAATTTAGATACAGGGATTTGTATGGTAAAGAAGATTTATAATGCTTAAGTGAATATTTGTAGTAATTGTTTTCGCTTCATGCCTCACAAGCAAGAAATCTTTTGAGTGGTGTACATAAAAATCATATAATTTCTCAAAGTGTAAGACTCATTTGCACAAGAATATAGAGTCAAATACATCACAAATTATACTATAACCTGGCTTGACCAGGAAAAACTCTTAGAATTATTCAAAACCTACATTATTCTTCCAGTTACACAGTTAGTATTTCTTACATGAGGTTTGTAGAACATGTTGGAAAAACAAAGCTATAAAGATTTGTGTTAATAAATTTTTTTCTTCTTCTTTTAGTTGGGGTGAGGAAAAGGTTCTGCCTGGAGTGGATGGTGAATTAAGCCACCTTGGGATCAGGGGACCTCCTTCACTTGCTGGGGAAGAGATGGGGAGAAGAGAGTGACTGGGAGGAGTGGGAGGGGGAAGGGAGTTTGAACAAGGGGATACAAGGATAAAAAAGTATTAGACTTTAAGGAAAAAAGAAAAATAAATAAAAAATAAAAAACATTAAAATTGGACTTTACATCATAATTTACATAAGAGCTATTTTACAAAAGAATATTTAGCCAAATAGAAACCCATATTGCAAAGTGTAATTAATTCATTGTAATGAGGAATTAAAGACATCATTGCACAATATAGAGGCCTTCATCTCGCTGTTTCTGTCTCACATATACATGCATTCATATTCATGCAAAACCACACACAGAAACATATCTCAGACAACACTATTTAACAAAGATATTTTGTTTCTTTTTAGTGATTCCTAATAAATATTTCCAAGAAAAATATTTTTAAACTATATATTAATCTTTTATTTTAATCAAACACACAATAATTGAGAACTATCAAACATTTGGAATAATTATACATAGCTTTGTAGTTATAATTAATGATATAATTATGACATAATTGACATAATATATGACATAATCCTTATTTTGTCTTTTGTTATTATTATGAATAAAGTCACATTTTCTATCTGTATATAACCTTGTTAAAGCTTCTTTCCCATCTTCCACCCCCTCCAGTCACTCTCTCCTCTCCACAACTCCCCATCTCCTCCCCAGCAAGAGCAGGAGGTCTCAAGGTATAAGTATTGCTCAGTTAAGCCTCCACTCCTAGCAGATCCTGTTTCTTCATCCCAACATCAAGACTGAGTCAGGTGTTCTCCTAGAGGAAGTGGGAAGCAAGGTGCCAATCCAAGGTGTTTCAGATCACAAGCTGTCCAGTGGTTGTGGTTTGCAGCTTGGACATCTTTTGCTTTTTACTTTTTTGTTTGGATTCCACTAATGAGAGAGTATATTCCCTGCTTATTTTGGGGGGTTTGTGATACCTCACTCAGGAGAATATTCTCCAAATCCATCCATTTGCCTGCAAATTTTAGGATATTATTTTTTCTTACTGCTGAGTAGTACTCCATTGTGTAGATGTATCACAGTTTGTTAATCCATTCTTCAGTTGAGGAGTTTTAAATTTTTCTTGATATCTAAATTAGAAAGTTATGAACAACTTGAGGAAACCCTTCAAGCTATAACATAAGTACAAAAGTCCAAACAAGAATCACATCATGGTAGGAATCATTGAAAAAGGTTCTAGACTTTGAATGATTTACCTTTGAACAATATAATTTGGTCAAGGGTGTTGGTCAGATCACTGACCATGTTGCCAGTTATAACTAGAAAATTAGTACATCATCACATGGATAGAAGGTTTTCTGAAACAGGTAAACTGTATGAATTAATTAATTTAATCAGTGGCTTTTAGGAAGACTTATCTGTCCCCTGCTATTAGAGCTTCTGAATTTGAGGAAGGGGCCTTCAGTTACTGGTTAATGTAGGATTAATTGTATACATGATTCTTTTGCCATTTCTATAGTGATGTGCAGTCTAAGGTGTTGCAGATTTTTATTTTAAATGCTTAGCTTAATGTGATATAATAAAAAATATCAAAAGGCAATTTGGAAAGAGCTTCATAGTGCCTATTGCAGCAACCAGAAGAAATAGAAGTAATAGTTCAAGATAGAGAAGCTTTCCAGAATAATGTAAAATATGTAGAGTTAATCTTACTTCTCTGGGAAGGAGAGGGATATGACATAGTTTTTGAAAGTTTGTCATTTTAATTAACTACATGACCTGTATGTATAGGGTTTATAGGTACAGCAATCAAACCTCTATGCGAGGAACAATAATAAGAATTTCCTACAGAATTATCTCATGCTTAGCATTGTAGAAGTTCCAAAGTTATTGCAGATACATTACATTTTTCTCTGCCTCCTATACTAAATCAGAAGGATCACATGCTAACCAGATTCAAGCAAGTTCAAGGAGGAAGGGACACACAGTAATATCTCATATTTTGGCAACAGTGTTCATGAATCGAATATAGCCCCCATCTCTGTTATATTTTAAAATCTCAAATTATTCTTTTGTTTAAAAATTTATGCTATCTTTATACTTCCTGAGTCATTATGAAAATCTGCCATATTTATATTTGTGTTCTTTATTATAAAACGCACAGGGATGCTACCATCTAAATATAAACCAATACCTCAGTGCTCATAACATGATTGTTGATTTTTGAATGCCTACATATTTTTGTCAGGTAAAGCCCCTGCTTGTTTTGGCTTGAAATTAAAAAAAAAAATCTTTATTTGTAACTGTTATCTGTCACATACATGATTCTCTTTAAAATGCAATTTTACTTGTTGCTACAAGACTTTTGGGGTTATTTTCATTCTTTATCCACATGAAAAAATATGAAAATACATTAAACAATTAGACAAAAATATCCTCATTAAAACCTTTGCTAGGAACAATAATATAGTATGTTAATAATAGTGTTTAAAATGTCAATCATTGATAATCCCTAGGTAATAAAACAATGCTCAGTCTAATAAGGAAAATTAGATGTGTTTCTATCACACCTTTTTTGGGGGGTCATAAAATGCTTTTAGAAGGTAAAGGTGATGATTGTGTTTGTAAAATGTTTTCATGGGACATGAGAACCTAAGGTAAATATATACAAGCCTGAAATAGTGATGCTCTTTTATAATCCTAGAGTTTTAAAGGAAGATACAAATAAATATTCAGGACCTTTTGACCAGATCCTCTAGTATAACTAGCATCCCTCAGATGCCTACTACATACAGTATCAAACTATATATGTTTCTGAATAGTTAAACCTGAGACTTTCTTCCATTGACTATATATAAAGACACACTTGCATGCACATTTGCCCAAGTGGACATACACATACATTTATGCACACCACTCAAACACACACACACACACACACACACACACACACACACACACAAAGAAACATAAAAATCTATTCTTTTATAAGATGAATATACTCTGTGGAGTTTTAAAATTTAATTCTTAATAATAATTAAGAACCACTATATTTTCTGATGAATACAATGTAAATTCCAGCAGAAAATGATGGGAATAATTCAATGTTTTATGCCAAGGATGGAGTTGGAATGATTGGAAAGGAGCAGAAAGAGGAGTTGAAGTGAAAAATATAAACAGATAACTTGAAGTTTGCCTGAGAGTAAAACAATACTGCTATGAAAATCACCACTGTCATAAGTCTAAAAGATATCTATGTTGAAATTCAGAAGAAAAAGTGATATAGGAGATGTACAGCCCAGGTTATAGATATAAAGTTGGAGGACATAAAAATACAATTATTTATTTAAAGCCAATAGGTAGATGCTGGTGGATGCAAACATGAAAAGGAAGAAATTCAAAGTATATATGCTGGAACACTCCACTGTGAAAGCATGGAGTGAGCAGAAACTGCCAAAGAGGAATTCCATGAGCTACAGAGAATGTTTGATCTTAGAATACAAAAAAAATATTCTACAAGGATGAGTGAATGATAGAAGAAAAAACTGCTAATAGTTATGTAAGAATTAAATGAAGGCTAGCTAAATTAATTTATAAAGAAAAAGATTGTTGGTACATTAACAAATATGTGATAATTATGAAAAATATTCTGGTGGTTTTACTGATGAAGAAAATTTAGAAAGCTGAGATGAAAAAATTTTCAAATGTAGACACTAAACAGCCATCATGTCTATTGAATAAAAGAAGAATGGAACAATTGTTGGCCTGAAGGGATTATGTATTGTAGGAAGGATATTGTTGATTCTGGTTATAAAACAGGTTTTTTTAAATAATGTACTGAACAAAAAAAGATGATTGGGTATCTAGTACAAGAGTATGATGGATGATATTAGGATATGAGTATTTAATTTCTTATAAAGGAATGAAAAATGAGTTGAGTGACAAGATATAAGGAGAAAACATGATGCCATTTTATGAGTGTGACAATTTTCATTATAAATTCTGAGTCAAATTGCTATCAGAGTATAAAGATTATGAAAGGCTCTACCATTTGAAGAAGGATAAGAAGCATAAACCAATAATTTAAAAGGACAGGAAAGAAAACACATTTTTAAAACGATGTATGGCCAACAATAAACAACTCTAAACTCATGAAAATCTGAATTAGATATTAAAATTGATGGTAGCCAGAAAACTGTTTCATTTAATTTTTGTAAAAAACAATAAGAAAGAGCATTAATATAACAAAGTAATTGTAAATTAAAAGCAATCTGCTGTGATATTTGTGAAAATGCAAAAATATTTATAATAATGGAGTATATGAGAGTGTTCTCATTATCAGTTATAAACATCAGTCAAGATAAAAATGTATTTGTTCCATCAAGCTATGCACGTGGAAAAAGAATTAGAGTCAGAGAGTAGAATTTTTGAGACTGACTGGGAGATCAAATTAAAGATAAAAGACAAGGATGGCCCAATGAAACAGTTACTCATTAACCTCTGAGAATTGGAAGGAAGCTAACAGTACTGACAGGCCAGAGTGTCCTGAGCAGAGTATAGACTCAGACTTCTACCTAGTTTATATCACTTGCTAAATTGTTGAAGTATTTCTGTTTTACTCCCACCAAGTAAAATTGCTTATTCTTTCCTTAAATAAGAGCAATAACAAAAAAATCTCATGTCCATTGTTAGTAAGGAGAGATTTTGTTAGGAATAGTGATTTCAACAGTGGGGGTGAAGAAATGGACTAGAGCTGAGAAAAATGTATTATTATGGCTTCTTTGCCAAATCTTTCAAAATAAATTACATTATAGAAAGTAATTATGAAGAACACACATAAGACCCCACTTAGAAACTGAAATAAAATATGTGGTGGAACAGAATACCAAAATGTGATTCACCTGTGAGTAAGCCTATTTACATTTTTATTTACATTTTATATATTTATTATTTTTTATTTTACATTCAAACCAGTTTCCCCCTTTTACCCTCCCTCCCTCTACCCCTCAGCCTCCCCCTCACTGACCCACCCCCATCCCCTCCTCCATAACGTTAAAGCCTCAGATCAGGAGTCAGCAAAGCTTGGTGCTTTCATTTGAGGCAGGACCAACCCTCTCTTTCCTGCATCAAGGCTGAGCAAGGCATCTCATCATAGATAATGTGCTCCAAAAAGCCAGTGATAAAACATAATCCTATTGACAGGAGCCTCTCAAACTGATCAAATTACACAATTGTCTTCCACACCACAGAGGCTTAGTTTGGACCCAGGATGGCTTCAAGGCTGTTGGTCTAAAGTTCCTATGTTTCTATGAGCTTGGTTTATTTTTCTCTGTTGATTTCCCAATTGTGATCTTGACATCCTCACCTTGCACACATAATTCCTCATCCTTCTCTTTGACTGAACATCTATAGCTCAGCCTGTTGCTTGACTGTATGGATCTCCGAATCTGCTTCTACCAGTTACTAGATGAAGGCTCTATGATGACAGTTAGGGTATTCATCAATCTGATTACACTGGAAGTTCAATTCAGGCATCCTCTCCACTATTGTCAGTAGTCTTACCTTGGGTCATCCTTATGGATTCCTTTGGCTCTCCCTAGCACCAGATTTTTCCTAAGCACATAACATATTCCTCTACCAAGATATTTCATTTAGTTCTTTCCCATCCACTTCACCAACTTAAGGTGAAGTAGTAAATATTTGAGTGACTTAGGAAATGAGAAAAAATTAACAAAATATTTCTCAACAAGCATTTTTTAAATTAAGTATCAGACTGGGGTAGGAAAACTATTCAATGGCAGATTTGTAAAATATCAGACATTGGATAGATATGTCTGTCCCGGTAGTTAATTAAAAGTATAATCTACCATGATTTTTTATTCAGAATGGAGAATGAAGTGTTGCAAAGTAAGATTAATTTTTCCCATCTTGTTTACCAAGAACTGAAACATCAAATAACTTTCAATACTGTTGGTGACAACAGGTCATGTGAAAATTATTTTTAGCAAGATGATGAACTTGACATAATTTAAAACTGCATTGATTTTAGGATAGGTACATTTCAAAAAACTGGGATCAGAAGTAAGATCTTAATTGTTGAATTCTTAGTGAGAAGCTAAAATGCTGCTAACAGCAAACTACATAATAATGAAGTCTTTTGACCACTCTGGTTCATCTGATAGTGGGGGAAGAGACTCTATATGAGCAAGGGGATAGAGACTATGAGGAAAGTTCTCACAATGATGGCTGTTTGGAGCTCTGGGGAGCTCACTGAATCAAGAACAGCTACCTGGGAAACATCTGGAAAAGGACTTAAGTCCTTCAACGATAGGCAGCTGTCCACTGTCATGGACAATATTTGGAGCCTCAAGGGGAGATTTCGGTCTGTATTTCTGTACATAGACTGGCACCTTGTAGCCCATTCCCTCCAGAGGTACACTTAATCCAGTCTGGATAGTAGGATGAGGAAATCGGACTTGCCTGGAGTGGATGCTGAGTTATTCCACCTTGGGACCTCTTAACAATTCTGGGGAATGGGTTAGGGGGTGGGGAGGAGAGAGGCTAAAGACTGACAGGGAGGGCTTGGGAGGGGGAAGTGAGTTGGAACAAGGGGATACAAGGATTAAAAAATAAGAATTTATTCTATAAAACTAAAAAGAAAAATTTAAAATCCCTTAAAAAACAAAATGTAGTGCTTCCTATATCATTTTCATGATTGATAAATTTTTACCCTGAAATTTTAGAGATAATTTATAATTCAACTAACTATATATTTTAATTATCCAATCATTTATGTTGGCCAGAAACCTGTAAATTTCCTACAATTACTTGCATTTATTCCTAAGTACAGAAAAATTGAGTGTTCATTGAACATATTTTCTAGGTAGACATTCACAAAAAAACCCCATAATTGTCAGGAAAAAAAATAAAAATTATAGCCATTTCTAAATTGGTGAATGGCATGGTTAGTTCAGGTTATTTAGAGAAGCATGGAGAGTGCTTGTTTGCAGGTACAAGGAGAGCTCATAAGAAGGTACAAAACTGAAAAATGTTACTGCCTCTGGTACCCATTAATTGATCAGTATTCCTCAAGGGTGTAAAAGTCTTCTTGAGCTTCTAAAATTGGACATTAATAGGGCCAAACTGGTGAAGATTTTTAAATATCAATGCCATATTTTGTCTAAGGGACAGAATTCAATATTGATAGATGATATATGAATGTTATATCTCCTAGGAAATATTAATAGACAAAATATTAATAATTTTAAGAGTAATGAATTTTAAGTTTGTATAAGTAATATTTGAAGTGTGGTCTTGTTGGAGGTTGCAGTTTTAAGACAATACAACATCTCTCTTTGCCTGCTGCTTGAAGACTTGGTTGTAGAACCGTAAAATGTTTTCTCAAGCATCAGGTCTGCCTGTGTTCCTCCCATAATTTCTGCCATGATAACAATGAACTATATCTCTGCACTATATGCCATTATAATGAATGTTATCTTTTATAAGAGTTGCCATATTATGGTGTCTATTAACAGAAATAAAATATTATGACACAAAATTTATTAGTACAAATAAATTCAAGGTATGTAAAACTAAATTTTTTTGTTATTAAAATATATACAACCTAGAGATTTAAGTAGTATCCAACAAAGACTGTCAAAACCTAAAACTCATGCCAGAAAATTAAGTGCACCTTGATTTTGCCTGGAGCTTCAGAACTGACAGACTGAGTGACCCAGAGATCTAGGATAGAAGCAAACATGTCTAGAAAAAAAATCAATATTATGATGTCTACTAATATTCTGGTATACTCATAAATTGATGCCTACCCTAGTAGTCACTAGAATGGCTTCATTTAGAAACTGGTAGAGACATATGCAGAGACACACAATCTTTAGGTTGAGCTCAGTGAATCTTGCAGAAGAGGGAAAGAAAATATTGTATGAAGCATGAGTTTCAAGGATACCACAAAACCCCACAAAACTAACAAACCTGGACTCATAGGGGCTCAATGAGATTGAAATAACAACCAGAGGGCCAGCATGGGAAAGATCTAACACTTTACAAATATGATAAGTTATGCAGGTTGGTCTTCATTTGAGAATGGTTGCAGTGAGAGCAGGGCCTGTCTCTGACTCTTTCACTAGCCTTTAGAGCCCTACACTTCATAATGGATCATGTTGCCCAGCCTTAAAAAATGGGGAAATACTTAGTCTTACTGCAACTTGACATGCATGCTTTGTTGATATCCTGGAAAACTTAGTCTTTCCTGAACAGAAAAAAAGCAGAAATGGATTATGGGTAGGTGGAAACAGACAGGTGGAGATGGGAGAGAGGGACTAGGTGAGAAGGAAGGAAAAGCTGTGCCCAGGATATAAAATAAGTAAATAAAAGAAAGGAGAGAAATAAATCTATAGTGTGTTGGTTGTCTGACTTATTAATGATTGTTAGTACAAAAATATAAAGAACAATTTAACACTGTTTTTCAAAGTATATTAAGGAAATACATCTCAGGACCATGGGGAAAATATCCAACAATACTTATATAGTAATTATATACTAATCAAAATATTTTCACTAATTAATATATTATAAATTGCAAAGGTAACTACTGAATAATATGATTATTTATAAAACCATATCTTACAGCAGATTTTATTTCATAATTTTAGTAAATAGTATGATAACTTCCAAAATGATTAAATAGTAGTTCAGATCCCTGTAAAATGCATTCTATTATAAAATTAATTAAAATCACTGTTTCAGAAAAACATTGACCACATGCATTTTTTAGTTTTGTTAATTTTCATATGTAAAAGGAACTAGTCACTCTTGCAATGAAAAGCACTATAACATCCATAGCAGGGGATTTCTAATCTCTAATGTTCAGGCAATATTAGTAAGTACAATACTGAGATTATGGCAAATGTCTAAATTAACCCAATATACATCATATATTTTCTAGAATAATTTTTAGAATAAGAGTGCCAGTAATTCACCTATTAACTCAATATTTATCTTGAGGTTTTGAGAAGTTTAATTAAAAATCACATGTCCTTCAAATTTGAGTTTTAGAAGAGTGCATAGAAATTTGTGTTGTTTCCAAGGTTGTAATTAATACTTAAGTATTATGTAAACATAAGAGATAGTTTCAAGATATAACAATAATCAGTAAATTTCAGCATTCTAAAACTTCAAATGGTTTGGAAACTTTATTTATTTATTATTTTAGAGTACAAATATTTTCAAATTATTTCAAACTATAACTACTTCATATATTGTAGCACTAATGTTTAAAATTATGATACAAAGAATACCACAATTTTTCATTTTATTGTGCTAGAAGATATTCTTATAATTATTAATAGTTGTTTCTTATGAAAAACTAATTTCAGTAATTAAATGATAAGTATAGATTTAATAATGTAATGAAGTTTCCAAATCACTGTAGTTAAAACTGAAATTAGAACATTGAATTTCAGTTATTTTCTTTCTAGAATTATTGAGAATTAACAGCAGATTTTGCAACTTAGTTTGGGAAAAATTGATATATTTTCTAACCCTTACCTAAGCATCAAGATCTAATGATGTAGTTATATTTGAGTTCAGTTGAGTGAAACAGTAATAAAAATGTGATTATAAAATTGAGATAACTAAGACTATTGTGTTTGATTTCACTTTGGTATAAGCTGCAACTCAAATTTCCATTATCTAAATTTGAGGTTTATCCCTAACACATTTCTCCTAGGCAAATGGCAACTGCATTTGAGTTGGTAGTTCCTGTATAATTTTATGAGTTTTTCATTTAAAAAAATAAATGTAATTGCACCATCTTATAGCAGAGAAAATGAAGCTATTCAACTGAACATTGCTATCTCAAAGATATTCAAATGAATATTACATATTTTCTACTGAGTGGTTGTGACTATAATGAGATTATACCTATTCCTAGTACATTTCAAGATAATAAGAAGCCACTACTGTACAAGATCATTTTCAAAGTCATAGAAAAGTAGAAAATAGTTAAGGCACAGCAATAATGAAAGCACAAGTAATATTGCTATTAAGTTCTTAAACTATTACCAAAGTATATAAAGAAAAATTAAGATGCCTGTTGGTTTTTATTTTAATAATGAGAAAATCCATGGAAAGTGAATTTTAATGACCACTTTTGGAGGAGACATTAAGTATATATTTATATCAAAAATAGTTAAATCAGATTAACACTAAAATAAATACACATTTAATAAAATAAATATCACAACCTTAATATACTGTTCAAAAATGTTAACATATATCTCTTGCTTTATAGCATTACTGGACATTATATAAATAAATATACATATATTCCCAATTCAGTAATTATCCAAAACATAACTCCAGAGAATAACCTTCTAGAATAACAGTAACCTTAAATCATTCAGATATTTTTATTTGTTTTATATAAACAATCTATGCCAATAATCCCTGTGTCTTTTTTCAAAGAAAAGAATATGCTTGCTACTATCTCTATTTTCTAAGAATTTGAGGTTTTTTAATCTTGATACTTACAAAGTTATAGTATGTTGATACTTTTTCGGAATTATTTTATTTGTCCATCTAAAAAGCCCTTTTTAACACTGAAATGTTAATGATATAGTGATAAATACTGGACATTGTTTTCTCCTTTCATGTTTTCCTGGTATATCTCTTTTTAAGTCCTCACCAGTCATTAGAGTCCTCTTTCCTGCCACTCATTTATTTCTATAGCTACTTCTATTTGCATAAATTTTTCAATGTGTTCATCAATGTGACAAACTGCTTTATACAATCAACTCTAGTACTGAAGGGTTTACTTTGATTCCTTGGTTAAGATGAAAATTTGCCCGTGGTTTAAGGAAGCAATGCAGTCAAGATATTATTAATCTGCTGTATTTCATTCAAAGGAAACATCATAAGATGAATGATGATATTTGGCCCTTTATTCCCTTGCCTATCTCTGATCCCCTCTGTTTTGTTCACTCTGTCTCTGTGTCTTCCATGTAATACCTTAATGCTGCTATTCTGTACTATGTTTCCATTCACTTTCAGACTGAGTCTTTCTTAGTAATAGACTAAACTCAATCAGAATATTATCAAATCTTGCATCTGGAACATTTAGAACATCTAATGGAATCAGTGAGTCTTTGTCAACATAGCCCATTCTTTCTCATATATGCAAAACTGCTTCTTGCTTTGGTTAGGTTTTCTTCTCCTCTATCTTTAATATTCTGAATATTCTGATGTTTCCATTACAATATACATTTTCTTTTCACAGCAGCAGACAGTAGTTTTTGTGGGCATTCTATTATGGAAACTGACATTGCTAAACATAGCAAAAGCTCATTCTTCCCTATAAGATTTATAAAACTCTTCATTGGTTCAATATTCTTATAGTGTGTATGTTTAAAAAACCATTAGCCATTAAGCCACCTTGGGATCTTGGGACCTCCTGCCCTTGCTGAGGTGGAGATAAAGTGATGGGGAGGAGAAAGAGTGACTGGGATGGGCTGAAGGGAGAAAGGAATTTGAACAAGGAGGTACATGGGTAAAAAAATATGACTTTATTCATAATAATGAAAAAGAAAGCTTCAAAATAATCAGCAGATGAGATGTGCTGCCAACATCTTCGGCAAACTCAGGTGATAATCTTGCCTTCTATTTCCATTAAAGTACTGTCCTCTTTATAATTTGGTGGTCAAAAATGAAAAAAATTCTTCTCTTTGGTTATTTTTTTGAAAAGAAGAACCACTCTAGTGTTATTTCTTTTTATCATTCTATCCATTCAAATGCATTTGCTTTTCATTTATCAGAACTTTAATGGGTAGGATCTTATACCCAAGGAACTTTTTAATGTCTCAACATAGAGCCTAAGTGTCATTAATAACTTAAGTTTCTTAAACTGCGTTCTCCCCATCCTATTTGTTTGTAAGTTTTATGTAAAATTTTTCATTTTCAAACCAAACATATTTTCCTACCTTTCTAAATTTAACTTTCATAATAAACCTCAGTAAACACAAAGAACACTAAATTCTACTATCTTGTAATTCCTGAAGAAAAATAAAGTAGAAATAAAACAACTAATTTATTGATATACTTATGTAAAGCACTAATTGCCAAGCATAAAAACACATGCTACCAGGAACATAATGATCTGCAAAAATAACTCAAAAGATGAATCATGTGCTCCTAACAACTTGCTGATTTTCATGTATGCTTCTCAGATGGATATATAATGCATTCTTCTTCCTGAATATGCTATCCACAAATGGGCAGAATATTGTAAATCTAATTCTTACTTGGTAACTTCTGTCATATATAGTTTTACATGTTAAAGTTAAAACTTTTCTTTTTTATTTAGACAAAAAGAAATAAATGTTGTAGAATGTTATTTAAAGGTATGTTACTTTTGTTCATGCTGTGGAACATTTGTTTAATGATATAAAGGTGTGTTGTTTGTTTAAAAAAGAATAAAAAATTAACTAATTTTAAATTAACACATATTTACACATACAGAAAGATATATGGATACATATACACAAATATATAAAAATTTGTAGGAAAAATACTATTTTTGAAAGTATTTCAGGTACTAAAGGCAGAAATGTAAAATCAGTAAATATAATTTTAACTATGTTATATTTCAAATAAATTAATATATTAAAGTCTTTCCTGCACTTTTTCATATTAATATTTGTTTACATTTAAGTTTAATGATCAGATCAAATTGAACCTTCTAAAAGGAATCTCTATTAAATATTTTACATAAACACATATATTTAGAACAATTAATATTATTATGTATATTTCATATAAAGGTGAATATAGAGTAGCATTTAAAGCACTTGATCACTACCATTTCTGGTTCTGTGTCAAAGGTCTACTACTATCTGTTCATGGTCCAGTTGAAGGTCTGTGTTATTTTCCATATACTCTAAGGTAAAACTTCTATAATAAGAGTTGAACAACATACTAACCTATGAGTATAGGTATAGGTTATAAGAAGCCATTTAATTTGTATGTTCATTAAATAGATTAAAGTAGTTGTAACTATTCTGCTTGGGCCCATGACTAATATACTCTCTTGTTTTGATCAGCAATATCAGATATGTGTTTCCTCTTATGGAGTAGGCTTTTAGAATTAACATTTCTTTCTTCTTCCTTTCCTTTCTTTTTTTCTACCTTTCTTGATTTTTTTTTTGAGACAGTTTTCTCTGTGTTGCTCAACTCTCCTAGATCTCACTAAGTAGAACAGGCTGGCCTGGAACACTGTGGTCTGCCTTTCTCATCCTCCCAAGTGCTGGGATTAAGGACATGTACCATTACATCCTTATAACACTTCATTTTACAAATTGCTTATCACTCCAATATTATTTGTGCTGCTAGTTCATTAATTGATAATGAAGGCAGATCACTGCTATAGCTAACAGCTTCATAACTGGTAAGTAATCAATAGAATTAATAATAGCATATTATCTTTGGGAAGAGAGTGGTTTTTGGGAACCCTATGGCCCATTCTGGAAAAAAATATAGATACCCTTTGATTTCTCCCCTTTATGATTCCAATTTACTCAGGAGATTTCTATTTTTCATTCCAGTAGGATCCATGGAAGTCTTTCTTAAGTTCCTTCTATTATCTAGCTGCTCAGGGCTTGTGTATTGTATCCTGAATATCTTTTGCTTATCATCTAAATTTCACTTATGAGTTAGTACATTTCATGTTTTTCTTTCTGGGTTCATGTTACCTCACTCATGATGATACTTTCCAGATTCATCTATTTGTCTGCAAATTTAAAGGTGTCTTTTTTTATTTTTATTTTACTGGTAGGTAGTACTCCATTGTTTAAATGTATCATACTTTTTAAAATCCATTTCTCTGTTGAGGGGCATCTAAGTTGTTTCCTTATTA
This sequence comes from Sigmodon hispidus, assembly GCA_004025045.1. Lineage (NCBI taxonomy): Eukaryota > Metazoa > Chordata > Mammalia > Rodentia > Cricetidae > Sigmodon > Sigmodon hispidus. The sequence goes on from PVIH01005782.1 coordinate 70,902, forward strand.
CAAATGTTTTACTTATTACAAATAATGCTACTAAGAACATAGATGAGCTACTGTTCTTGAGATAAAAATATCCATAATTTGGTCATATTTCCAGTAACGGTACTGTTGGATGTTTGGATAAATCAGTTCTCAGTTTTCTGATGAACCATGATACTAATTTTCAAAGTGGCTGTACAAGTTTACATTCCCACCAGTAAAGGAAGAATGTTCCTATGCTACAAATGCACTCCAGCATTGTCTGACATCTGTGTTTTTTTATCTTAACCATATTGACAGGTATAAGAGGTATCTCAGGTTTTTGTTTATTGATTTGCATTTCTCTGATGATTAAGAATGTTCAGCAATTCTTTGAGTGTTTTTCAGCCATTTGAAATTCTCTTGAGAATTTATTTTCTGTTTTGCTCTGCACCTCATCGAGACCTCAGCTCCCTGTGTTCTATGTATTTTAGAGTTCAGTCCTTTTGTCAGATTTAGGTTTATAGATGATCTTTGCCCATTCTGTAAGCTGTCATTTTGTCTTACTGACTGTGTCCTTTGCTTTAGAGAATCATCCCAGTTTCAGGAGGTACCGTTTATTAATTATTCTTGGTGTCCATGCTACTAACAATATTCAGCCTCATATAGAAAAACAACTGCCATCTGAATCCAGGACATGAACTCTGCTTCTTTGCAGAGCATAGGCTGCCCAGAATAGGGCTGGCATTATAGCAACAGGGCTCTGAGGTAAGAGACTCTACTTCTTTATCTGGGGAACACAGTATACAGAGACTACAACTGGGGTAATAGTGGCAAGGAAGCAGAGGAGTTTCTAAAGGTACAGCTGAGAGGTCAGAGGTCTGAAGGTGACTTCCACCACCTGAACCTGAGCCCTGAATGGCCACTCCACTTCTCTGTGGAGCACAGTACATCCAGAACATGGCTGGTATAATAGCAGCAGAAGAATAGCCAAGACACTCAGTACAAAGCTGAGAGTTGAGAGGTCAGGAGGTAACTACTGGCATCATAACAATGCAACCTCATAACCCTCTGAACACATAGCTGATTAAGAACCCTCAGACCAACAACTCTCTAAGATCCAACAAAGAACTAACCAAGAGTGAACTGGGGAAACAAAGGACAGATAGCAGTGCAAGAATACATACAACAATACAAAGTTCAACAAAACACCAGAAGAAGCAAGTAGTTCTATAGCTTCAAGACCTGAACATAACAATGAAGAGGGAACAGAAGGAAATTACTTTAAACACAGCATTATGAAATTAATAGAAGCCTTAGAAGAGGACATAAGAAAATCTCTTAAAGAAATAGAAGAAATTACAAACAGAAAATTTGAAGAGATCAACAAAGCCTTTAAAGGAAATAAAGAAAACCAAGAAGAAGAAAACAAACAGTAAAAAAAGAATTACCAAGAATTAAAAATTGAAATAGAAGCAGTAAAGAAGGGCAAAACTGAGACAAAACTAGAAATGGAAAACCTGGAAAAAAAAAACCCAGAACTATAGATTCAAGCATAACCAGCAGAATCCAAAATATAGAAGAAAGAATCTCTTGGGTGGAAGACTCTATAGTAGTAATAGATACATCCATTAAAGAAAATACTAAAATCATAAAAGCCATAATATACAATGTCCAGGAAATTTGGGACACCATGAAAAGGCCGAACCTGAGAATGATTGGAAATAAAGAAAGAGAAGAATACCAGCTCAAAGGCACAGAAAATATATTCAACAAAATCATAGAAGAAAACTTCCCCAACCTAAAGAAGGAAATGCCTATGAAAATACAGGAAGCATACAGACCACCAAATAGACTAACCCCACAAAAAGAGTCTGCTTGCTATATAATAATCAAAACACTAAACCTACAGAACAACAACAAAAAATACAAAGAACAGCAAAAGAAAAAGGTCAAATCACCTTTAAAGACAGAGCCAACAGAATAACACCCAAATATTCAATGGAAAGAAAGAAAGCAAGAAGGTCCTGTTCAGACATTATGCAGACACTAAAATTACATGGATGTGAACCTAGACTATGTACCCAGCAAAACTATCAATCAACATAGATGGTGTGAACAAGATATTTCATGACATAACCAGATTTAAATAATACACAACCACAAATCCCAACCTACAAAAAGCCCTTGAAGGAAAGCTCCAAACAAAGGAAACTAGAACCACCCATGTAACCACAAACAGATGATAAGCCCACAGAAGAACCCCTAAACCTCCAAAATAGGAAACATAAACTACTATGAAAATGATGGGAAATACTGATCATTAGTCATTAATGTCCCTTAATATCAACAGACTCAATTCTCCTATGAAAAGACACACCATATTACCATGGATACAAAAATAGAAACCATTCTTCTGCTGCATACAAGAAACACACCTCAACTTTAAAGACAGACACAGGCTCAAAGTAAAAGATTGGGGAAACAATTTCCAATCAAACCACCCTAAGAAACAAGCTGGTGTAGCCATTCTAATATATGACAAAATAGACTTCAAACTAAAATCAATAAAAAGAGATCAGGAAGATCACTAGTTATTCATCTCAGGAAATATTCACCAAGACAAAATCTCTATCCTGAATATCTTTGCCCCTAACACAAGGGCACCTACATATGTAAAAGAAACACTTCTAAAGCTTAAACCCAATATTAAACCTAACATACTAATAGTAGGAAACTTTAATACCCCACATTCTCCTTTAGATAGGTCAACCACACAGAAATTCAAGAGAGAAATAAGGGATCTAGCAAAAGTTATGACCCAAATGAGCTTATACTGAACCCTCCACCCAAACAAAAAAGAACATATTTATTTCTCAGCATCACATGGAACTTTCTCTGAAACTGACCACATACTAGGATATAAAGAAATATGAACAGGTACAAAAAATGCGTATATCTCCTTGTACCATATGAGATCTCCATGGTCTAAAGTTAGAGTTCAACAATATCAAGAATCACAGAAAACCTACCAACCCATAGAAACTAAACATCACACAACTGAACCAACTCTAGGTCAAGGAAGAAATCAAGAAAAAAAATCAAAGGCTTCATAGAATTGAACAAAAATGAATCCATGATATACCCAAACTTATGGAATACAATGAAATCTTTCTTAAGGAGAAAATTCATTACACTAGATGCCTATATGAAAAGACTAGAGAAATCCCACACAAGAGAAAACTATCAGCACAACTGAAAGCCCTAGAACAATTAGAATCAAACTAACATAGAAGGAATAAATGGCAGGAAATAATCAAACTTGGAGCTGAAGTCAACACAATTTAAACCAAAGAAAAAACCAAAAAAAATCAATGAATCAAGGAGTTGGTTCTTTGAAAAAGTCAACAAGATAAACTATTATCCAAACTAACCCAAAAGCAGAGAGAGCATCCAAATCCACAACACCAGAAATAAAAAGGGGACATAACAACAAACCACCTGGAAATCTAGAGAATTATGAGGTCATAATTCATGTTCGTCCAGAACAAAAACAACAGACCCGAATAATCATTGTCTTGATTAGGATTACTGTTGCTAAGATAAAAATATTATTAGTTAAATCAACTTGGGGAGGAATGGGTTTGTTTCACTTATTCTTTCTTATCACATTTCATCACTGAAAGAAGTCAGGACAGGAACTGAAACAGGACAGGATCCTGGAGGCAGGAGCTAATGCAAAATCTATGGAGGGGTGCTGCTTAATGACTTGCTCATTCTGCTTTCTAATAAAACCCAAGACCACCAACCCAAAGATAGCTCCACTCACATTGGTTTTAGTCCTTCCTGCTCAGTCACTAATTAAGAAAATGTCCAACAGGCTTGCCTACAGCCATATCTTATGCAGGCATTTTCTTAATTGAGGCTCAATCCTCTCTAAAGACTTCAGTCTGTGTTATTGACATAAAACTCTCCAGTGCAACCACTAAGATTCCTCCAAAGTTTAAAATATGCTGAATATTCCATATGATTCAGAATATTACTCTTGTAACCTCTTTAGGAGTCAATACAAAACAAGATATTATAAAGGTGGGCAACCCCTGATGAATTGAAAAGAATCCCTAGTAACCTGGCCTGCCATCCAGAGGGATTTGGAACAATTTGTTCTATAATGTTAGTTGGCTTTACTCAATTTACCAATATTCCCTCAAATCCTTAACCACCCCACATTGGTTCTGTCCCCTGATATTTGTTCTAAGGTTTATCACTAAGGATGTGCTGGCCCACAGATGACAGCATTATTCTTCACTCAGCTGGAGACAACAGGAACATGTTGCCTCCTCTATGTCTCTAGCCTGTATCCAGGGACAGGGATTTATGCCTTCCTCTCTTTTCACAAATTGTTCCATTATTTTCTGAAATTTTCTCTCATTGCTGTTTGGTTAGGGTTGGTTTCACTCTTTACTTACTTTTTTATTTATTATGAATAAAGTCTCATTTTATAATCCAAGTATCCCTTGTTCAAACTCCCTTCCCCCTCCTACCCCACCCAGTAACTCTCTCTACTCCACATCTCCTTGTCTCCTTCCCAGCAAGGACAGAAGGTCCCAAGGTCCCTTGGTAGATTAGTTCAGCATCTGCTTCAGGCAAATCTGCTTTCGTCATCCCAACATCAAGAGTAGGTCAGGTGCTCGTCTGTAGGGAATGGGCTTCCAGGTGCCAGTCCAAGGTGATTCAGATCCCAAGCTGTTCAGTGGTTGTGGTTTTGCAGCTTGGGTGTGCTTTGCTTTTAATTTAAAGTCCACAAATGTGTGAGTACATCCCCTGCTTATTTTTCTGGGTTTGTGATACCTCACTCAGGAGAATATTCTCCATATCCAGCTATTTGCCTGCAAATTTTAGAATAGCAATTTTTCTTACTGCTGAGTAGTACTCCATTGTGTAGATGTACCACAGCTTCTTAATCCATTTCTCAGGTGAGGGGCTTCTAGGATGTTTCCAAGTTCTTGCTATTACAAATAATGCTGCTATAAACGTAGCTGAGCTAATGCCTTTGGAGTATGAATGTGGGTATTTAGGGTATATGCCTAAGAGTAGTGTTGTTGGATCCTTGGGGAGACTGATTCCCAGTTTTCTGAGAAATCCCTATACTGCATTCCAATGTGACTGAACAAGTTTATACTCCTACCAACAATGGAGGAGTGTTCCCCATCACTCCACATTATCTCCAGCATAGGCTATCATCTGTGTTTTTAATCTTAGCCATTCTGACAGGTGTAAGGTGGTATCTCAAAGTCATTTTGATTAACATTTCTCTGATGCAAATATTTTGGGCCTCTTTGTCCAAGATCTGATGTTCATAGGTTTTTGGGTTAATGCCCAGATCCTCAGTTTGATTCCATTGATCAACAAGTCTGTTTTTATACCAGTACCAGTCTGTTTTTATTACTGAAGCTCTATAGTATAACTTGAAGTTGGGGATGGTGACGCCCCCTGAGGTTCTTTTGTTGAGCAAAATTGTTTGGCAATCCTGGCTTTCCTGTTATTTCAAATGTAGTTGAGTAGTGTCTTTTCAAGGTCTGTAAAATATTGTGTTTGGACTTTGATGGGAAGTGCATTAAATCTGTAGATTGCTTTTGGTAGAATTGTCATTTTTACTATGTTGATCCTATTCTTTTATAAGATTTTAATCTATTTTCTTTTTTTGATAAATTCTTTTTTCGCTGCTTATTCCTTACTAATTACATCATTTCTGTGAATATTCTAAATGATACACTCATATCTAATACTTAAAAACTAATATATATTGCTTATATTTCTAAGTTTGAATTATCTAACTGAGCATGATTGTTTCTATCTTCTCCATATACCTGAAAATGTATTTTTTCTTAACAGCTAAATAATGTTTTACTATGCAAACATACCATATTTCATTATACATTCATCAGTTGATCATCATTTAGTATTTCCCTCAAATTTTTTACTAATAACATGAATAGGACACAGTGAAGCCTAAAGAGGAATTAACCACATACATTCATATATCTGATAATGTTATCTATAGTTGCTGAAAGTGTTTTGGGTGAATTAGTGTGCGTGGCCTTTTTGGAGATGGTGTGTTTCTAGGGCAGAGGTATGAAATTTCAATAGGCCTACCATTTCTAGTTAGCACATTTTTGCTTTATATTTGTGAGTAAAATGTCAGCTCACAGCTACTTCTCAGCAGCATGTCTGAATACATGCTGCCATCCTTCTGTCTTGATCATTCTAAGTTCATCCTCTGAAACTGTAAGCCCCCTCATAGTCTTACTTCTGTAAATTAATTCTGTCATGGTGCTTTGTTATGTCAATAGTCTATTAAATAAAAGAAGAAAGCATGAACTTCTCCATATATTTTTACTAAATTTTAGAGTTTTTTGAATATACAAAGAAACATTAGAGAACTGAATCCTGCTGAGGAAGCATTTTCATCTTTGGGGGTAACATTTATGTTGGTGTCCACAGTGGCTGTACTAATTTGCAGTTGCACCAAAAATAAATGAATGCTCCTTTCTCCCCAAATTCTTGCCAGAAACCTGTTGCTAGTGTTGTGATAAACACTATTATCATATTCAATGTCAAAGAACAAATATATTTTAAGTTTCAACTCTTAGGATATATAATATTGTTGAACAGAGCGTGGACAGGAACACTACCAGTTTTGAAAGAGGAGGCAGGAACTGATACATAATCCATAAAAGAAATCTGCTTATTGCTTTGCAACTCATGGCCTTCAACACTAATGGTTTTTCTACTTTCTTCCTTCCTTTTTTCTTTATTTATGTTTTTAAATTTTTTATTTATTTATTTTATAACAAAGTTTTTTTTCAAGTATTGCCTTGCTCTCCATCCCTTCCCTTGCCTATCCCTCCCTGTCTACCTACATCCCCCCAATCCTCCCCAACCCACATCCCCTCCCCAAAAGGGGCAAGATGTCCCAAGTTGTATCAGCTGAGCATCTACTCCAGGCAGGTATGATTTCCTCATTCTAATGAAAAGACTGGGTTAGTGTTCCTCTGGAAAGAATGGGCTTCGAAATGCCAGTCCACACATAGAAACACACTCTGATCCCTCCCCTTGAGGCTCCACATACTGCCTATGTCAGTGGACAGCTGTCTATCCTTGGAAGACTTATTTCCTTTTGTTAATGGTTCCTCTGTGGCTGTTCTTGATTCATTGAAATCTCCAGATCTCCACCCAGCCATCACTGTGGGAATTTTCCTCATAAGCCCTATCCCCTTGCTCATAAAGACACTCCTCCTTGAGTCTCAACTGGACCAGGAACTCAGCCCAGTGCCCAGCTATAGATCTCTGCCTCCACCTCTATTCATTGTTGGATGTAGGTTATGTGATGGCACTTGGGGTGACTATTCATTTGATTGTAGGGGAAGTCCTGTCTAGACAATACCTTCACTATTGGTTGGAGACCTAGCCTGTGACAATGTGGAGTTGGAAAAAGACTGGGTGCTAGGGTAACCTTTCTTTATTTTTTTAAAGAAGTTTTTTTTTTTTTTTTCCCAAAGCCACCACTGTTCTTTCTCTCTCCCTTCCTTCCAGTCCTCCCTAAGTCCCCTTCTTCCAGAAACATCAGTTTAGAGGTAGCACTGTTCATTGTTATCTGGACCCACTCACATCAATAATTGGTTAATAAAATGTAGCTCAGGTCACTGAAACTTCTGGACTGTACTGTTCTCAACACCTATTAGCAAAAGTTTGATTTTTCTCTTATTTACAGTTTTAAGTACATACAAATTTTTGAGATGTGCTTTGCTAAATAAAAACTAAAATCTCATTACACAGTTAAAATACAGACAGATCATGGTGCTGTGCAACAGAATGTATTTCTATATTTCTAAAAGACGTTTTGTACTTATTCATCTTTTAGATATTCTGAAATTACTTTTTGCTCTCAGATAAATGTATGCCTACTTCTGTGAGCTTTGCTGGCTAACTGCTTTCAATTTACAACAGCTTACAGAATTTTCAGGGAATTGGCTTTAGTGACTATAATCACTCCACTTGGGAGATTATGTTTACTGCTGGGAATTTCAAGGACTTTTATGGCCAATTACTGATAAAGCAGTACAAATTCTAGCCTCCATGTCTCATGATAAGAAAAATCTGGCACCATGAATACCTTTAAATCCTCATGGTATTAGCAAAGAACAGTGTTCATCTGTATCTATATAGGTGTTTCCATACTCCTAGATGTTATGCTGTTCAATTTACTCTCTCACAGCTATCCCCTGTAAGGACTTAACCTACAAATCACTTGCATAACAATATTCTTTTTATATTCTAGTTTTGGCAAACATAACTAATACACAAACCACTAACAAAATATAGTCAATCATAATATAATTGATCAATTATAAGAATATTAAATGAAATTGAGGTATGTAAATACACTTCCTTTTAAAAATATATTTCAATATTAATAACACATTACTTATTTATAAATTTATTAATATTATTAATACATATCTCAAGAAGTATAACAGTCAACACCAGCTCTAGGTGGAAGTGTGCTTCTTTATAGACACAGGTAAATATTGTGCTTTCCCTGATGCAATGGGCATTCTCCAGAATTGTTAATGTAAAATTATTGACACTATATGGGGAATGATGCCTATGAATCTTTATAATATTTACCTATAGAGGTTGTTACTGAATAAATACATAATTTTCTCATGTATATGCATGATTTAACAAAAGTGGTGAACTTTTGATAAATAAAATTACATTACAGAATCAGTCAGTTTAAATTAAACCATTTTAAAAATAATTAATAACACATTAAAAATACATTTTAATTTGTAGTGATACTAAATACCCCTTGCATTATCAGCATGAGGGTAATGCACAGATATAGCTGTTGAAAACTCAGAAAAATGAATTCTTACAGATAAGTACAAACTAAAATGAGGATTAAAAATCCAGATTAAATAACTTTACAACTTAATTTTTACAATTTACAATTACACTTTGTTATGAATAGCATTTATGATGCTTCATTAGATATTTTCTTAGGATTATGAGATATTTAAAAAGTGTTAGAGTTACTGAAAATAATAAATAATAATGGAGATAACATAGTCCTTGAGTTCTGTGACTCTAAAAAGTTTTCCCAGATTACTTGTTTAGTTTCTTCTCTTACTTCCTTCTGTTTTGAATAAACTATCAGTTAAAGTTAATTACAGAAAGACACAATCATAATTTAAATATTAATGACCTTTACCCTTTAAATATCTTCTTACTTTATAAGATTCCCCTACACCTCTACAAAGGTGCAGGCATATTTAAATAAAAAATAATGTGGTCTACTGTTCCTCATGTACATCACAGTTAATTATAGAATCAATATTCTGCTCTGCTAGTGGTCAAATGAAAGAACTATAAATTTATTTTATCATCTTATTTAAAATTATATTATCGAGGTCCAAAAGAATTAGCTTTCTTTATAAAAGTCATTACTATTAAAATTTCTAGAATGAAAAAAAAATACAGACTAGCATAAGAGGAGTAGACATCAGGAAAGAATCAAACTCAGGGCTGAAATCAATAAAATAGAATCAAATATATCAATACATAAATCAATGTAACAAAGAGTTGGTTCTTTGAGAAAATAAACCAAATAAAAAACACTTATAGAAACTAAATAGAGGGCAGAGATACTACATACAAATATAAAAAATCAAAAATGAAAAGAGGGATATAACAATAGACACAAAGAAAATATAGAGAATCATCAGGTCATATGAAGAGCGAGCACCTGTACTTCACAAATTAAAAAAAAAAATCTAAAAAATTATGAGCCATTTTTAACAGATATCACTCTCTACATTTAAACCAATATTAGATAAAAAAATTTAAATTGACCTTATTGTGGTTTGAAAGTAAATGCCCACAAGGAAAAGTGCAGTTTGTTACTACTCAGATGGTCTTTGAGTTTAATTTTGTTCAAGTTTCCCTGAGTGTAATGGTTGGTTGACTTTCTTTTGCCTGGAAGATGCAGCTGTCTCAACTGCAACACCATAACTTTTTTCAGGATGGCATGTTTCCAGTCTTGATGATGGACTGAACCTGTGAAACTATAAATGAGACACCCTAATTAAATTTTTTTTCATAAGAGTTGCCATGTTTATTGGCATTCTCACAGCAATAAAAACCTAAACTAGTACAGACCTCCTATAACCCCTAAAGAAATAAAAACAGTCATTAAAAATTCTGCCAACTAAAAAATTTTAGGTTCAGATGATTCTAGGTAAGAATTTTACCAGATTAGAACACCCAATCTGCACACCACAACCACTACATAACTTGGAATCTGAAAATTATATTTAATATAGTCTTCTGCTGTTCAATGTGTATTCATTCTACACAATGACATATTTTCTTATCACTCTACTTTTTTTTAGAAAATAAAAGTCTTCAGATTGCATTAGAATGTTAGGTGATCTCTTAATGAGTGCTTTGTTAGAAGTCAACTGTATGCTTAGAATATTTGCATATTAGGTTTCTTGTATATATATATTCATTTTAGTAGATTATATTAGTAGATTATAGGGTAATTCAGGGTTTGTGTGTTTGTGTTACATCAAGAAACATGAGAGTTTTGTGGCTGCAGTTGAGAAACACTGCTATAGTGAGTCCCCTTACCTTTTCCTGAGAACAGTGTAGTAAGTTTATTTTTCCTCTTTTTATTTAGAAATTTTCTTCCTGTGTTTATAAAAGTGATGTTTCTACTGCTAATGTAATTATATGGTAAAAGTTTTCAAGTCTTAGTATTTCACAAAGTGAGCAGCTGTAAGCTGCAAGATTAGGAACGGCACAGATGACTTGGGTAGTACCCGTGTGTCAAACTGTAAATGCTTTGTAATTAGATGACTTTAGGTAAGCAAAATAGAATGTTTTCATGGAAAATGTCCGATTGAAGGGACTGAATTCTTTTGGTTCAAATACTTATATTTTCTTGATTAGAAATCATTTTGACCTAAATAGCTTGAGTAACCTTTTAGGATTTACTTGTAAATAGCCATGTGAATAGAGCATCTAACAATACAAATCCTTTCCATCCTACTTGAAAGGTATACTGTTTCATCTTTCATAAATGTAAATATTCTAGCCTGTGGCATTTAGATGTATTATATGGTGTTTTTCAACAATGTGTTTATATTGTGTGTATAGATAAGCTCTGTGGACAGTGTGCCAGATGAGTGTGCAGCTGTCTTTTTTTAGCAGGGGTGGGGATTGTAGGGCTAGTTACAGAGCCTTGTGGATGCTTAGCAAGCAACAGTTCATACCTACCACAGATAGCTTTTAATGGAATCCACATTGGTAGCTGTTTTCTCTTTTTTGTTTTAAACCTATCTTCAGCTTTATCCTTTAAAACAGCTGCCATTGATTGCTAACATTTCTTTTTTCTTTTTTATAAAACTGATTACAGACATTAACTTGGTGAGGCAGGAATTGGCCATCTAGAAATAGGATCAACTACTGAAGCCAGTAAAATATATTTTATGCATATTATTTTAATTCACTTCTTATGAATCCCATGTTTACCCATCTAATGAACTATTAGAGTTTCAGAATTGGCAAGGACTAATTTTCATAATACAGCTATTTTATTTCCTGAGACAGGGCCTGAACTGTGTAGCCCAGGCTAGCCTTGAACTCACTGTGTAGCTCAGGGTGACCTGTGTTTACTGCTTTTGCCTCAGCTTCCCAGCTGCTCCAATACAAGTGTAAACCACAAGCCCAGCTCAATATTTTACATAGAAACGTGCCACAGGTACCTCTTGGCCTAAAAATCTTCATTTAAATTTTGTTGCCAATATTAAAAATAAACACCACATTGTAAATTGACTTCAAACATGATAAGTTTGGAGGCAATACAAATAAAAATAAGGGGCAACCCTCAATAGTGCAGCACATAGTACCACACAGAACTGCAGATCAGTTCACACAGACAGCGGAAATACTGGGTTTAAAGGAAAACTCAGAAGTAACTCTGCTTCAATGTTAAATATAACACAGCTTTAAAATAATAAAGGTACTCAGAGGAATTCCTGTAGAGTAATAAGGAATTGTTTTAAAATTGACTTCTCGAGTGGCCTACTACTGCCATCTAAAACCCTTATCACTAAGTTTATTACTATTATTGTTATTATTCTATCTGGTAAAGCAGAGCCAGTAAGCTGTAGGCTTTCTTTCAGCCTTGCTCTTCCCAGAATTGGAAAGTATTTCCTCATTGGCCTGAGTTTATAATATACAGCAGGCAGCCTTGTTGAATGTTTATCTTTTCTTTGGTTTTGTTTTTTTAAACTGCAAACCAAATATTTAGGAGTAACAGCTGTTTACATTTTTTTTTAAAAAATCATGTTTCTTGTTTAATTTTCCATGTCAATGCTTGTAGATAATGACTTTACCAGTAAAAATATATATGTAAAATTATTTAGCTGCATTTAGTTTTAAAGTGCCTAATTTTTACCTAAATGATTTGCCTTTCACCCAAAAGTAGAGATTTTTTTTTATTATTACTGTTATAAGTATTGTTCTTCATTTAGTCCAAAGTACTAAGTTTTTAAGTTAGACTGGGCATATATCCTGGTGAAATGTGCTGTATAGGTAAGCTTTAGGCAGGAGAACTTGTAGCACATAGTTCTGTTCCATTGCTTAGAACAAAAGTGTTTAGTTAGCCTTCATTGTCTTGATATTAAGCATTTAATATAATGTAACATTAACTCAATAGCATGCAGTTTTATATTTTCATTATAGTGTGATCTTTTTGTTAGTGTAGTAAGTAATAATATCCTTTGTGGTCTTAAAGTAAGTGCCTTTAGTCTTCCATTTAACCCAAACTATGGGAAAGAAAGCAAATTAATTACTTATATGGTAAATTGGTGAAGTCTTTGCGATTTTCTGCATTGACTTGAAGAGAAAGACTAATCATGAGAGATTTTCTTTGCCCACTGCACTTTGCCCACCACATGCTGTGTGTAGGGCTTCTGGGGAGGAAATCACAATAATACCAGGAGATAGAGCCCTCTTGAAACCAAGGATCAAGCATCACCACCACCATAATCCTGCCTCCAGTAGAAAAGTGTATCTTTATTATGGTATTTTATTTACATGCATATGCTACCACAAAGGACAACAGACTGCTGTCATATTCATAGCATCTAAGGAAAATACTGTGGTTGAGGTTTAACATGTTTATCACCAGTTTCCCTATAGGTTAAAGGGGATAGTTTAGTATGTATCAGTGCCACCATTCTTGTTACAGTTTTCTTGATCTTTATTTACTAAGGATTGAATTAAGAAGTATTCTACTAACTCACAGAGTTGAACACTTAGAACGTGGTCTTGATGGGTGCTGCTAGGCTTTTACTTACTTAGCATTAATCAGCCTCAATTGATATACTATTTGATCTGTATATTTTGTATGTATTACATCTAGGAGCCTAGTGAAGGTTACTTATATTCTAAAACTATCTGCATTAACTAGAACATATTTTATTCTTTTAGCCATGAATGAATTGAGTAAAATTGTATTATTCAAAACACCAACTGGGAAAGGAAACTAGGATGAGGTTGGCATTGCTGCTGTTGGAACGTTGGTTGGTTTTATGTGTAGGAATGGTTGAGAGTCCGTGGTCTCACAGTTCACAAGGTCAGCACTGGTATTCCTCAGACACAGTGTTGACACCAGGAGTCACTAGTCATGTGCAGACTTGTGTTGAGGTCTGTTGTATTCTGAGTCCACTTGGTATTTGTTAGATAGAATATAAGACATTATGCATAACCAGCTTAGCTTTTTACAAAGTTGGGGGCTTCAAATATTAACAAACAGCACTAAGAAGTTGTTACCTTTACTTTGATCAAATTATTATGTATCCTGATTTCTTTAGTTTTCAGTACCTAAAGTCTTGTGTATTAAAAATATCACTGTAGGGGATGCACTCACTCATTAATGGTCTCTAAACAAACAAACAAGAAAAGAAGCCAAGCATGTCCAAGCTGCAAACCACAACCACTGAACAGCTTGGGATCAGAAACACCCTGGACTGACCCTTCGGATCCCACTCCAACTATAGGAACACCTGACTCACTCTTGAGGGAGGGGCGACAAAACTGGATTTGCCAGGAGTCGAGACTGATCCAAGCATTATTGGGTCAGTTGGGACCATAGGACTGTCTGCTTCCTGCCCAGGGAGGGGATGGGGAGTTGTGGAGAAAAAAAAAATGACCTGATGTGGCAGGAGGGGGAAGGGACTTCGAATAAGGATATACAGGGATGGAAAAAAAAATTCAGAAGGAAAGCTGAACACAAAGTAAATATATGTGTAGCAATCTTATTTGCATTATAAAAAAATAAATTGTTCTGTCCTAAGGAAAAAAAAATAATAAAACGAATAGAATTGCTAATTCAAAAAAAAAATAAAAAAAAAAAAAGATTGAAACTCAGGGAAACAGCCTACATCTCCCCAAATCTATCTGCATCTTAGAGTTTAACATTCTCTTTTGTAATTTTCTCATGTAATGGAGTCCTGTATGGTATAAATAAGAAAACTAAAAAAAAAATTATCACTGTAAGTATATATATATATGTATGTATATATATATAACTAAAATGTAACTCAGAAATGTGAATTAGTGATGGAGTTTGTTTTCTGGAAAAGATATAATCCTATAATATCAAATTTATGTTACCCTATAATAACTAATATTCTAAAGAGAATGTTTAAACTATTTAAATTTAGTGTTTCCTCCCTTAAAGGACATGAAAAAATGTTCTCATATTAACTTTATATACCTTTGCATGAATTTTGCCTTAAACATTGTGCCTTGTTTTATTAGACTTCAATTCTGATTTTGTAACAGCATTTTATTCTAAACAAACAATTAAAAATCTTTTCAAATACCTTAAAAAAAAACAGAAAAAAATTCCAAAAAACACTATTGCAATTTGTTTTGTGTTTAAGCTTGTGAGTAATCTTCGAGAAAGTTCTATGAGATTCTGAGAAAAAAGGACTGACATATATAATTATTATTTCTTAATTAAGTATTTAAGATGTATAAATAAACTTTCACTTTATTAATAACATATCTCAAAGAAGTTTTTTTAGAGAAATCTTCCCTCAGGATAAAAAATGGAAATACGATTTTAAAAATTAATTATTTCTCACATAATTCCAGTGTGTTTTATGCATATATGCACTGACAGGTATCTATTATATTATGACTAAACAGAAATCTGGAGAGATTTGATAATTAAAGAGTTCACAAATAAAATCTTACAAGCATACATAGTTCAGATAATTGAGGTTTGAACCTATTAAGTAGAATAGTATTCATTTATATTAATAATCTTGACAAGAAAATTGAGCATTTTGTTTTCCAAAATGCTATCCAATAATAAAATGGTAGTTTTGTAAAAAAATAGAATTTTATCACATATGGTTTTAGTTAAGAGAAATCATTTGGTAAGATTTATCTTGAAGTAGTTAGAGGAGACCCCATTTTTGAGGCATAGAGGTTACCTCCTATGATTCCACTGGCATGATAGAAAATGACAAAGCACATACATCTCTGGGACTTTTTTTTTTTTAAGTGCAGTTAACCTACACAGAATGTCTTTGACATCCTATTATTATCAATTCCAAATGATGCATCCCCTATTATTATCACATTAGTAATTAGAATTAATATTGAGTTTGGAGGGGTCATACTTGTCAAGATCACACATAAGTGCTAATTTTCATTGGGGCAAATAATCAGAGAGCGTTCATGATTCATTTTTCTTATGATCAATAGCTATGTATTCTGGCAGATGCCTGACTGTTTACCTATTTGAAGATATTTTATTATAAAATTTTCCTATATAAATGAATACTTTTTACGTGTGTTGCTGGTCAGACTGTGTTGTAACATTTAAATAATTAGAAAGTTGTGCTCACTCTTCTATAAAGTTAGTTAGTATACTAATAACATTGTGTCTCTAATGCCCGAACTATAAATATAAATGAGTTATTCTTGACTTTAGGTTGATACCAATTATAAATAACAAACATTTGAAAATTGTAAAAATAGTCTAGGTAGCAGTTTGGTTTATAAAATTTGTTCCATTGCTGTAAAACATGCCATCAGTAAAACATATTAAAATTATGATGAAAATCAGTCTTGAAATTGTATGGATTATACTTACTCCCCAACGTGTTGGTCTCTATCTACACAATCGTATTTTAAAACAGATATTGCTACTCTGAGTGATAAATGTAACACTGTTAAAGAAATATCAGTTTTAAAATTTTTACTTATAATAATTTTTAAAAATAAGTTCTTTATAAAAAATAGGGCTAGCACCATGGAATCACAGCTATATTGAATGAATTTGGTTTTGTGTGTCAACTTGGAACAAATTAGAGTCTTTGGAAAGGAAAAAGCTTCAGTTGAAAATAATACCTCCAAGAGATCCACCTTTAAGGCCTTTTTTAAAAACTGATTATCATTGGAGAAGGGCCCAGTCGCTGGTGGGTAGTATAATATCTAAGCTGCTAGTACTGTGACCTGTAAAAAGAAGTCTGAACAAGTAACATAAGGCAAGCCAGTAAGCAGCACCCCGTCCATGTCTTCTGCATCAGCACCTGCATCCATGATCATGTCCTTAATTCCTTTACTGGTGGATATCACAATTAATTACATAAACAGGTCTATAACCCTTAAGGAAATTGAAGCTGTCATTAAAAGCCTCACCCAAAATAAAAGCCCTGGTCCAGATGGTTTCAGTGCCGAATTCTACCAGACATTCAAAGAAGAATTACTACCATTACTCCTCAAACTATTTCACACAGTAGAAACTGAAGGGATATTGCCCAATTCCTTTTATGTGGCCACAATTACCCTAAGAAGCAAGCCACGCAAAGACACAACAAAGAAGGAGAATTACAGAGCAATTTCCCTCATGAATATTGATGCGAAAATTCTCAACAAAATTTTGGCAAACCGTATACAACAATGTATAAAAAATATAATCCCCCATGACCAAGTATTCTTCATCCCAGAAATGCAGGGCTGGTTTAACATACAAAAAACAGTAAACGTTATCCATCATTTAAACAAATTAAAGGAACAAAACCACATGATCATATCCTTAGATGCTGAAAAGGCCTTTGAAAAATCCAACACTCCTTTATGATTAAAGCCCTGGAGAGATAAGGAATACAGGGAGAATACCTAGATATAATAAAAGCGATTTACAGGAAGCCGACAGCCAGTATCAAACTTAATGGAGAAAAATTCAAAGCAATCCCACTAAAATCAGGAAGTAGACAAGGATGTCCTCTCTCCCTTTATCTATTCAATATAGTTCTTGACGTTTTAAATAAAACAATAAGAGAATGAAAGGAGAGTAAGGGGATACAAATTGGAAAAGAAGAAGTGAAGCTATCTCTATTTGCAGATGATATGATTGTATACATAAGTGATCCACAAAATTCTTCTAAGAAACTGCTACGGCTGATAAACACCTTCAGCAATGTAGCAGGATACAAGATTAACTCAAAGAAATCAGTAGCCCTTCTATACACTAAAGATAGAAGAGCTGAAAAAGAAATAAGGCAAACATTACCCTTCATTATAGCAGCAAATAGTATTATATACCTTGGAGTAACTATAACCAAAGAAGTAACAGACCTATTTGACAAAAATTTTAAATCAGTGAAGAAAGAAATTGAAGAGGATATCAGAAAATGGAAAGGTCTCCCATGTTCCTGGATAGGTAGGATCAACATAGTAAAAATGGCAATTCCACCAAAAGCAATCTACAGATTCAATGCACTGCCCATCAAAATCCCAACACAATAGTGTTTGGACCTTGAAAGAACAATACTCAATTTCATTTGGAATAACAGGGAAGCCAGGATTGCCAAAACAATTTTACTCCACAAAAAAACCTCAGGATGTATCACCATGCCTGACTTCAAGTTATACTGTAGAGCTACAGTAATAAAAAATCCTGGTACTGGCATAAAAACAGACTTGTGCATCAATGGAATAGAACTGAGGATCCAGACATTAACCCAAAAACCTATGAACACCTGATATTTGACAAAGAGGCCCAAAATATTCAATGGAAAAAAGACAGTATATTTAACAAATGGTGTTGGCATAGCTGGATGGAAGTGTGTATTAAAGTGCAAATAGATCCGAGCCTGTCACCCTGCACAAAACTCAAATCCAAGTGGATCAAAGACCTCAACTTAAACCCAACCACTTTGAAATTGATAGGAAAGAAAGTGGGAAATACACTTCTACAAATTGGCACAGGCGACCACTTCCTAAATATAACACCAGTGGCACAGGCACTAAGACCAACAATCAATAAGTGGGATCTCCTGAAACTGGGAAGCTTCTGCAAAGCCAAGGACACTGTCAACAGGACAAAATGCCAGCCTACAGAATGGGAAAAGATTTTCACCAACCCTACAAGTGATAGAGGACTGATTTCTAAGATATATAAAGATCTCAAGAATCTAGAGCCCAAAACCTTGAATAACCCAATCAAAAAATGGGGTACAGATCTAAAAAGGGAATTCTCAGCAGAAAAATTACAAATGGCTGAAAGGCACCTGAATAAGTGCTCATCATCTCTAGCCATCAGAGAAATGCAAATCAAAACAACTTTGAGATACCACCTAACACCTGTTATATTAGCTCAGATAAAAGGCACAGATGACAGCCTATTTTGAAGAGGATGCTGATCAAGGGGAGCACTACTCCATTGTTGGTGGGAGTGTAAGCTTGTTCAGCCACTTTGGAATGCAGTATGGCGGTTTCACAGAAAACTGAAAATAAATCTCCCCAAGGACCCAGCAATACCGCTTCTGGGTGTATACCCTAAAGATGCACATTCACACTCCAAAGCCATTAGTTCAACTATGTTCATAGCAGAGTTATTTGTAATAGCAAGAACCTGGAAACAACCTAGATGTCCCTCAATTGAAGAATGTATTAACAAACTGTGGTACATGTACACAATGGAGTACTACTCAGCAATTAGAAAAAATGATATCCTATAATTTTCAGGCAAATGGATGGATTTGGAGGATATCCTCCTGAGCGAGGTAACACAAGCTCAGAATGATAAGCAGGGGATGTACTCACTCATTATTGGACTCTAAAGAAACAACCAAGAAAAAAACAAAGAATGCCCAAGCTGCAAACCACAACCACTGAACAGCTTGGGATCAGAAACACCCTGGACTAACTACTTGGATCCCACTCCCCCTAGAGGAACACCTGACGTGCTTTGAGGGAGGGGGGAGAAAAAAGCAACTGCCAGGAGTGGAGATTGAACTAAGCAATATTGGGGCAGTGGGACTATGGTACAGCCTGCTGCCTGCCCAGGGATGAGATGGGGATTTGTGGAGAAGAAAGAATGACCTGATATGGTGGGAAGGGGAAAGGACCTTCAATAAGGATATACAAGTTTAGAAAGTGTCACTTCTTTATTCATAATAGTAATAATAATAAAAAAAAGGGAAAAAAGAAGTGTAAGCCAAATTAGCCCTTTCTTTCTCATATATCTTTGTTTTGTCATGTTGCTTTATCACTTCAATGGGAACCCTGTCTAGGACAACAGCCATACATTTTATTCCTTTGTTGCCCTGACCACCACCTCTAGCCTTATACTGATAGAAAGAGGAAAATTTTCTAGACCAGAGATCTCATTAATATGCTTTAATTATATTTCCAATTTAGATGTCAGTATTTTCATTACATTATATTTCTTATTGTTATGCAGAAGGATCTTGTCTTACAGTGGCTTAAGTGAGAAGGTTTTCTTAGATATTTAATGTGGAAAACCCAAATGATATGCATTCTGTATTGACTGAGTATTAAATTTTGGAGTTTTATTAAGGTGTTGCTCTTTGTAATGCAAAACATTCAGAGCTAATTGATGTTGGTTACATGGTTCAACATGCAGAAGCCAGAAGAATAGGGGAGGAACTTTGATGGTCACTATGTGTAGGCATTGTACTATGAAATGATGCTTTGGTGAAGGATTTAGTTAGGGTTAGGGTTAGTAAGCAAGCATCTATATAATAAAATACAGATTATTTTACTTATGGTTTAGTTAGGGTTAGGGTTAGGGTTAGTTAGCAAGCATCTATATAATAAAAAATCTACAAAATATTGATGGAACAGAATTTAAGATTTGGATCAGTGATAAAACCATAGGACAATACAGAGGCACAATTTTATGTGAAATTATCTTAACTGATTTTTAAAAATCTAAAATAGTGCATTTTGAATTGTTTGCTTTTTTACTGCTTAATACGTATCAGAACAACTGAATGTTTTAAACTAAAAAGCATCAAGTTGTATTGAGTAAAAAACTTAGAATATATATATGTATATATATATATATGAATTGCCATTGTCATTTTCAAGAATGAGCATGGAAGGTAGATGTTTAAAATATTTCTTTTAGGGGCTGGAGAGATGGCTCAGCGGTTAAGAGCACCGTCTGCTCTTCCAGAGGACCCGGGTTCGATTCCCAGCACCCACATGGCAGCTAACAACTGTCTGTAGTTCCAGGCAAACACCAAGGCAAATAAATAAATAAATAAAGTTTAAAAAAATATTTCTTTTATCTGTAAGTATAAGATTTAATCTGTAACTTTGATATCTTTAAATTCTTTGTATTTAATTTTAGATGATTCCTGAATTACTCTTCCTACATATGAGCATGAGACAAATCAAAACTGAATGAGGTTTACAATATGTATTTTTAATGACACTTAGTATTTTATTGTGTTCTTCCAAAGGTTTCATTTGTTTTAAAATGAATGATCTTGTTACCTTTTCTTCAATATACACTAGAGAAATGGTTGAATACTATGCTACCATTGTTATCCCCATTACATTTTTAATGTTTGATTCCGAGGTTTTTAACACCTGGTTTCTTAAATAAAATATATTTTCTGAAAGAAAAAAATAACAGTCGACAGTCGTCTGGTTCAAATAATTGTTTTTTTAATAAACAAAATGTAAGGCATGTTAAATATTATTTATACTGTTGTAAAATTAAATAAAATACTTGTTTTACATTGAACACTATAGGCAAAAATGATTTAAATATTTTAAGTAAACATTTTCAGTAATCAATAGTTGTTATATCTTATTCCTTTAAAGCATTTTATAAAAAATAGGGTATTTGATCGTTCAGACAATAAAGGTTTATTTCTTTTCAGTAAATTTGTGATAGATAACCATAATCTCTGTTTCATTTTGTTTCTTTTCCTTCAGATCGATTGGCTGTATAAATTAAAAATTCATGAATAATGTAGTTGAAGACAATATTAAGATGATTCTCCTTATCTTACCATTTGGAGAAAAGTTTTTTTTTTAATTTTATATTTCTCTTTTCTGTATGACATTTTGAAAATGATTCTGGATCATAAGAGTTAAGTTAGCTTTCTCCCACCTGACCAGTCTGGCCAGCCTTCAGATATGGGCAAACAGGCATTTCCACATCGCTGAATGTCATTGAAGTTACAACAACAGGCAAGTAATCAGCAGCCTTGTGGGCCAGCCTGATTATCACTGTCTTTCCTCAGACCCTATAGTTAATAAGCCCCATTCCATTCCATTCCATTCCATTCCACAAACTCACCCATCCCCAGAATCTCTGTAGCTTCCTGAAACTCAGACTCCAGAAAGCTTGATTATAAGAGAACCTATATCCAACAATTGAAGAAAACAGATGCAGAGATCTAGAGCTGAACACTTAGTGGAGCTCCCAGGCCCATCAAAGTGAGGAAGAAGAGATTAGATGAGCAAAGGAGTCAATATCATGATGAAGAAACCAACAGAGACAGCTGACCCAAGTTATTGGAAGCTCGCAATCTCTGAGCTGACAGCTGGGGAACCTGCATGGAACTGAACTAGGCACTCTGAATGTGGATGACAGTTGAAAAGAGTAATCAGTTTGTGGGGTCTCTGGTAATGGGACCAGAATTTATTCCTAGTATATAAATTGGCTTCATAGAGCCCATTCCATACAAAGGAACACCTGGCTCAGCTTTGATACTGTGGAAGGGACTTGGTTCTACCTTACTGGATATGCCAGACTGCATTGACTTATCCTGGAGATTCTTACACTCTCTGAGGAAATAATTAGGAATTAGTTTGGGGAAAAACTGAAAGATGACTAGGCAAAATGGAAGGAGGGGACAGTGGTGAGTTTGAAAAAATAAACTATTTAAATAATACATATGTATATAATGGACAAAAATAATTACTTTGAGTGTAAACAATGTATTTGAAAAGTTATCAATCTAAAGAAAGTTAAAAAACATAATTCTGATCACATCTTAGTTGAAACAAAAGGATACCTTTAAATTAATGCACATGGTGAAAAACAATCTGTATCTAAATAAATGAAAGCATTGAAAGTTTATAGAAATGGAGCTGAGTTAATGTTCCATAAACCTGTCAAGATTTTACACAATAGGCATACTAAACATTATGCAAGACAAAAGTATCCATGAAGAAAAAGGAACATCATTTGAGTGAGGGATTCTGATTTAAGATCTGTTCTGATTTATGTCTACTGACTCCTCATAAATAAGCACTTCACCTGTCTACCCTTGTATTGTAGATCTTCTCTGAAAACATTGATTTTTAAATTTAGTTAAGTAATTTTCAATTATAAGTCAATACTCTTTATGTATTCATGGTGAAAAAGAAGGATGTCAATTAGTAAAGCTATACCTCATTCAAATTACAAATAAATTTTTCTTTCACCTTAAGTGCTGATTTATATTTGCTATTCCAGGAAAAAATAACATAATCTATTAGAGTGATATCAGGAATAGGCTAGTTTACTCATTTTTATTTATCAATTGTATATACTAACTGTGAATATTTTAATAACATGTGTACTCGTAGACTGATGTAATGTTAAGTCAGTGGGGAGAGGTGCTAATTGAGAAGGGAGTGCCTTGTGGAAATAGTATAACCTTTATGAAGGAAGTTTGTCACTATGCATGGACATTGAGATTTCTAAGCTCATGCCAGGCCTTAACATTCTCTGCCTGTGGACTACAATGTAGCTGTAAATTGCAAATGTAGGAAATTACCTGCCATGTCTGCCACAGTGCTCCCCACTCTGATGGTACTGAAGTAAAACCTCTGAAACTATAAGCCAGCCCAAATTTAATATCTTTCCTTTTTATGAGTTGTCATTGTGATTCTTCACAGAAATAGAACAGTGAATAAGACGCTAAACTACAGTTGTAACCTAAGGTAAGTCATAAACATAGTTTATCATTTTTCACATCCCAGGATAGACTTAGTAATATCCTACTGTAAATGTTCAGGCTTGAGCCTTTAAAACCTAAGTATTCATAACCTACATCTTGAATCATGTTTGTCTCTTCTTTAAATGTTCAGATATTTTTTCTTTAAATAATAATTTCTTCTCTTATTGAAAATAATATTTTACATATTATATATTCTTATTGGAGTTTTCTCTGATCTTTCCAGTTCTTTCCTATATTCTTTCCTGTCCAGATCTTTTCTCTGTGTCTCATTAGAAAGCAAACAGACTTTTATGTGATGGTAATATATTGAAGCTGCCATGGCAAGAGGCCATGAGAGTATACAGGTGGTGACAATTAGTGTTCAGCAGATTGACACCCCCCAGACTATGATGGGGAGTTCTACTTGAGAAAGCTATAGAGTTTAGCGACTGATGACCAGTTGCTCCTGTGTGTAATTTCTCTTATGTGCCATTTCATTTCTTGCTTAAGAACAGCTATGTGTGTTTCCCTACTGTTTGTATTTTTTTATTCATATATATGTGAAATATATATTTTTATTATATATGTAAATATTTATATGTGAATATGTATATTATATATCATATATTAACATATATGATATGTGTACATATATTTCATCTAATGTGCACAAGTGTATCAGGAAAAGTTCAGGAATTTGATTTCACTTTAATATGTACAATACTGATATATAGAAAGTATACTAAAGCATACTTCAAATAGTTCATAACTAGATATATTGTTCTATATTGATTGGAGACACTTAGAGTTCTGTTCTTCATCATTGGCTTACTGATAGGACATTTTGGCAGAAGTATCTTTATGGTTAAATCACAGGTAAAACTTATATTGATTGGACTCAATGGTGAAATTACTGTCTGACTTTGTTAAATCCAAATTCTAAAAATAAAAAAAAAATTCAAGTTCTTCACAGACTAAATTGTCCTGTGCTTTTCTTGATGGTAACTAAAAATGAGACTCACACTATTCATCTGCTCTGACCTTGGAACAATCAACACCTTGTACAGCAGTTCTAACCTTAGTTTTGTTCCTAGATTTTAAGCTCAGTTTACTAACTGCTCACTTTTTGCTTTTTGAGAATAGCAAGCAATTGACTTCCTAATCTACATAACCTAGTCCAGTAAGAACTCAGTATTATGCTTAAATACAATGAGAAAGATGACACTGATATCCAGTACTACAGGGAGATGGACTGGCTTATTATCCTTGTACAAAAAGCTACAAGGCTCCCAGTCACTGGACTGCAGCTGGTTCCTCCTGCTGGAGGCTGCCAGAAAAAGCTGAGAGCCTTGCCACATAATGTTAGCCTATATTGATAAATACATTAAAGAAATGCAGAGTAGTACACAATTTCTGATTTTTTTAAGCATCTCATTAATTTAGCCTTATTCCTTTATAATCCCATAGGCTAATCACTTTTAGGTAGATAGCATAGAGCAAACCTCCACTTTATACATCCACAATCAGTAGCTGGCATGCTTATGCTGTCCGTGCCTCATCACTTATATAAGAAATGGTTTATGACCCTGAAAAGAGTTTTCTGTGAGCCTTAAAACTAAAGTTTCCCAATCTGCTATTTTCCTGTCCATCTATGTTCACTATTCACCTTGTAGTCTTTCCTCCCCCCAAAAAATAAAATAATTAATAATATAAAAACAAAGAAATAAAGAATAAAAATATTAATTTAAAAATAACCCAAACAGAAACCCTACCTTTCTGTTCTGTCTTTACCACCTCCTATCACTTCTTCATTTGTCTTAGTGGTATAGTGAGCTGCTATGTATCATGCAGTACTGTTCCAGTGATAGGATTTTAAAAGGACCTATCAGATTTGTTTTTTAAAATTTATTTATTTATCAACATCTATTACTATATAAATGCCATGTTTGTATTGGAATTTCTTAGAAAATACACAACATTGAGGATATCTTAAAGGGAGAAACTTGATAAACACAGCTTCAAATTTAACAATATTTGTAGTTAGTTTGTTCTTATGTAGACATATTAAATAATGAAAATAACCATTCTCTGTCTCTTTTCTCAAGATACATGGAATAAATAAAATATAAGGCATCTCAAGCCAGGTTAGGCTCAGCTACAGATGATGAAAGCACAGTAGGTCACAGTTAATGCCCATGAAAGCACTATGGCCACCCCAAATTTCTGCTACATCCTTAAGTGTAGAAACTACACAACTGATTAAATAAAATTTTCTTAGAACCAAAGTTAGTTCTCATTAAACTTTTTAAAATTAATTTTATCCTCGATTTTTCTCTTTGGCTTTATTTTTTTGTCATGTGAATTTATTTTTCTATAAAATATGTTCTGTCTGTAGTATGATTTGTCCTAATATAAAACTTAAAAGTGGTACCTCACCGAATCTAAATCAAGAACATACACAATTGGGCTGAAAGCCTTCAAATCTGTGAGTTATATTTATTACTTTCTTCACCTATTATCTTGCCACAGGGTTATTGTCATATCAACAGTAACCAAAATAACCTTACTTTGTACTAGCCTGCCCAGGTCATAACATTATAAGATATAAGCAATAATATTTATTATTTACTTTACATTCTAAATAGGATCTCAGATTTCTTATGATTAAATGTTAAAACATAATTAATTTATAATCAACATGATTTAAAATAAGTGAGCATAATTTCATTAGTAATTTCTTTCATGTAATAGTATATTATACCAGTGACTAAAGATAAAAAAACACATAAAAGTCCAGGTGGGCATTCTAGAGAATTTCCGACTAAATAAAATGTAAGAGGTATTGAGTTCACGATGTTTTCTGGAACTGTCGATATTTCAAAATCCAGTTCTATAATCAGGAAGTTTTGCAAAGAAAATGAGGATTGATAATGGAAATAGAGAAGAATAAACAGGTGCATTGGTTCAGAATGAGGTAATGTGAAGTCTCTTCTATATATATTTTATTCTAGCATCCATGAAGAAAGGGCTTATATGTCTACAACTTATTATTATTAACATAAAAGGGGATCTCCTGCTAATATTTTCCCCAAATAATAATAATTTTCCATCATCAAGGAACAAGAATGCCATTGAAAAGCTATGTGATTCAGGTAGTAACTTCTCATTGCTTAATACAGTTATGTGTGGAGTCTGGACCTCAAGTGACAAGTAAATTCAATGGCTCTAGTTTTGATTCCAGAAACAGGCTTTTCATTGTTTCAGCAATAATGTGCCTTGGATATTTCTCTGCCAACAGCAATACCTAAAACGGACTACCAAGTTATTTTTACATATCTATGATTTACCTAAAAAGCCCACTGACCTAGTTGACAACCTCTCTATCCTTGAACAAACTTGCATTCCTGCCTTTGAGCAATTTGGTAATGCTCTGTTTAAATATTCTCTGCAAAGGCAACCATAAGAATTCAGAATATATTTCTTTTTTCCCATGAGAAATGATTAGGTTTTTTTTTTTACTTTTTTTTTTTGGTTTGAAAAGCATTTCCTTTTTTACTTTTTATATTTCAATGGAGAAAGTACCACTATGTATTTAGACTGACTGAAGACAATGGAACAACCATATAGCTAGATTCCAACACTTTTCAGCTGTGAGCTAAAAAAAGTTCTGTCTTCCTAGGCACTCAATGAGTCACAAAAGAAAGGAAGCCCAACAGCTTTTTCTTACTATCAATGCTAAATAAAACATGTTTTCTTCTATTAAACTGCACATATAACAATGCAGGACAAATTCTGTTTAACTAAGTGAAAAGATACTATTATGTGTCCTCAAATTCAATCTTGTCACCTTGTTCTTGCATATAATAATGAAGTAGCCATAATGTTGCTTTAGCCCTGATCAGCAGTAATCTGAGATCAGTAAACTTAGCTACAGAATATTCCATGCTAAACCAAAAAGTTTCCAGGGAATTAGTGAGGAATAGAAACAAAAGTATGCTGCTTGAAGAATATAAAATATACTCATATCTGAATAAAATCGTCAATGGCCAGTGTCCTGGAAACAGTAATTCATTTTGCTCAAAAAGAAGTAACAATATGAGGTGGTATATTGCATATTTAATAAAATTTATTTGGAATATAAGAGGACAGAATGAATCACAGCCAAGCCATAAAGGTCAGGGAGTAGCGACCCACACCATTATTTTATTTACTCAGGAGAAAAAGATCCTATCTGTCTGAATCTCTGTGAATTTAAGGCCTAAGAGTCTTACAGTAGTACCTCACACCTGGAACTATTTACCAGGAAATAAAATAGCTAGATGGGGAAATAAATATAAGTCAGGAGAAGGTAGAAGTTTAGCCATTCTCTCTGTGCAACCAGTCAGCCTGAGAACCTATGGAGACAGAACTTGTTCTGCCTGAGAAGTTGGCTGGGAGAGAATTTGCTGTTGTGTGTCCTCTGGACATCTTAGACATATGGTTATAAATATATGCCTACTGTATTTATGACCAAATAGCTGCTAGGCAAAAAAAAAGCCTGCATCCTCAAAATGTCTACACTAAGTGGATCTCAAATTACTACCAATAAAATTTTGTTGTAGTTCAACTCAGCTTCAGTTCCATAGACAACCACACCAGATGCTCAACACGACAGAGATCTGTATCCACTGAAACCAAAATATACAGATTACTAGACTTATGAAACACTGCATTTCTTGCCAAAACACTGATACGTAGGAACAGGGATCTTAAAGAGTTAGGCAAAGTATAATAGTTTTTAATTAACTCTACAAAAATTAGAAGCTACAAATTACATACCAAAGAATTAAAATTAAGCCATTTAAACTTAAATGCAAGATAAAATATCTCATAAATGTTAAGAAAACTAAATATAAATAAAAATTTACTAAAAAGTAAAAATGATTAGAAACCTTTCAAATATATTTTAAAAACTATATGATCCCTGCTTTCTGATGTGATATTTTGTAATGAGTATAAAGTTCTAAAATATTTGACAATTATCTATCAATCCCACTTCTAAGTTTTAATAAATATGATATATATCATATGTATCGTATATAAATATGATATGTATGTCAATAAATCCCTGAATATCTTTTCTTTTCCCATATAGAATTACACACACTTACATATATAGGAATAATATGTAAATGTGAATTGCTAGATGAATGAATAAATAAAAAGCTACATAAAGGTAAGAAAAATGCATTTTTTCAGCCACAAAATTAAAAGTTGTCTTCAATTCTAATGAAATTGTAAAACATTAAGGCACAAGAAAAATATTGGTTGTATGATCTTAGTAATAGAAATAATTTTAATTTCTTTGACTTGAACAGGATGTATTTAGTGGCAAAATAACTTCAGAGACATTGATCGAATAGCACAAAATTTTAGAAATAAATTCCAAAAAGAAATGCTCAGGATGCTGTAAAGCATTGTGACTATTTGCAAATCAACAACAACAAAAACAAAACAAAACAAAAACTACCTTGTAATTTGAAAAATCTCTGGGCTAATCTTAATCATTTGATATGCAATAGTCCAGTGAGATCATCAGTGTGTTAATGAAATAGTCATTGTTAGCTTTTATTTCTCACAGGAACATGCTCATCAGACTATCATATTATATAGATAGATACAAATATATATACATACATATGTACTTGTATGTAAATGTATATGTGTACATATTTATTACTATTTTATGAAATAGAGATGATTATAGGTACAACCTCTGAAGAAAGCTCATCTAAAGATCAAAAAAAATCTCTAGGCAAACATTCAGGAAATTTAGGAAACTTGTAGAAAATAGATAACACTGAAACCTTCTTCACATGACGAAAGGAACTGCCTGTGCCAGTGATACTCTGTCTTCAAGACCTCACTCATTTATTGTTCTCAAGATCACAGTAAAAAATACAAAGACACTACTGGGTTTCAAATACCTTGACAGTATATAAAAATTGAGTAAAATGGAGGAATAAAAAGAAAATTGAACATAATATTTGGTATGTTCTAAAACACTATATATGAGCTGAAAGAAGTTATTTGGGATAGATTTCCATTGAATGGTTATGTGTATATAGAAGAAAAATACACTTAAATTTGAGAAATTTATTTTTATTTTGTGTAGTATAGAAATTTATATATTACTAATTATATCTGTTACTTTGTGTACTTTCAGTATATACATTTAGTTGTCACATTTTATTTATTTATTTTTGAATGATGACCTCAAGAATTACTAAAAATTTATAAACAAATATTTATCTTATATCTAATTTAAATGTCAGTTTCACTTATTTATCTGAAAGTGGTGGCTTTAAAGATTATAAAAATTTCATGAAATGCATATATATTATGTTTAATTCAAAGATATACAACTTTTAACAGTTTTATAACATTTTACAAGAGAATGTGTAGCTTAAGGAGAAAAAGAACTTGTCTTATAGCAATAGCTCTAGGTAATCAAGCTGAGGTCAGCATGATATCCATGTTTATAGCTTCTGAGATTCAAGAAAAAAAAATCTTCCTCCAATCTTACTCTTTGGATTGCTATAATTTTTATGGCTAGAATCAAATATGCCTAGCACATTAAGCTTATAGCTCTGATACTTTTCTTGCACCTGGTGGAGTTGTTTGCAAAACTTGGTGGAAGGCAAGAGTGGCAAGTGTATAGTTATTGAAGTAACAGTGTTTGAAATTTATAACCTGGCCTCACTGTGTTCTAAGTTCCCTGCTCCCGTTTGCTGCTTATTTCTGTGTTTGTGTTATCAGCTATCTCACATTCCTGTGCCACTAAACCTGCTTTTACCCATTCTTCAACATGGTATAATATTAAACTGCAAGCCACATTGATCCCTTTCTCTTAAGTCACATTGATCCACCATTTTGCCACAATGATGAAAAGGATAACTATTATTATGGCTCTTTAAGTAGATATTTTTAGTTCGTTTATGCAATATTTCTTTGCTTACATGAACATCATCCACCACAATAATGAATTCTGACAGCTCTGATACTGAGTAGGGTGTTATTTAGAGATAATTTGACTATCCTTTTGTTCATCGTACAACTTCATTGGAAAAAGTTAGAAAATTACTTATCTTAATGCAGTTTATATTAATTTTAAATACACTCAACATTTTCTTGCTTGTGAAAATTTTTCTACATTTTCATGCAATCTTTTTACAAGATGCTGAACAGACTTGATCTATATATGAAGTCTCACCCATATTTTTATTGATCATTTCTTTCCTGTTTATATTTGGAAAAGAGTCATCTTCCAAACACTTCTTGGAAAAATTTCCTTTCAAAACAGTTAGCAGACTGATTGCTTTCACTTGAGTCCCTCAGATTTTGATGTTGTTCAGAGTAATAACTTTGGCTTTTGATAACAAGTTTAAACATGAGTCCTGGAGGCTGTCAGTGGTTCAAAGAGCATCAGAACTGTTTTTAACTACAAATGAGATGTCTAGAAACTGCCTGTCAATATACTCAGGCTGCCAGACACTGACAAATTACTACTGAGTAAAAGATCATTGGGAAAGATTTCTGTATATATATTTTAAAGATAAAATATACATATTTATTTGGAGTAAATGATACATATATTTATAAATATGTGTTTATATGAATTTTAAAATAATATTTATAATTTCATGAACCCCATTCTTCATAAACATTGAATATTACATATAAATTGAAGCCATTCACACCATTAAATTTAATAGCAAACAGTAAAAAGTATATCAAAATCTATAATATAATCAATGACACTTTTCATATGGTGAACTAGAGATGAACATCAATATTTTTTAAATTAAGAAAAAATAAACTTAGTTATGTTGCATTGCAATAGGAGAAATAATTTTTCCTTGAATTAGCTTGAAAATAATATATTTCTTCAATCAAATCAATTCTAAATATGGTAATTTTGAAATTTTTAAACATTTTTTTTGCATCAAAACATGGTGGGCATTTGAGTATTATCAAGTTCTTAAATATTCTGAAGTCAAATTTCTAGAACAATTAAAAACAAGAGAGCCAGTGGAATGATGATGTCCTTTTCCTAAATCAATAAATATTACAGAAAATATTTTAGGATAAATCAGTTGTTAGTGGGTAATACAAAAAATATCAATATTTGTTGATAATTGAAATGAGTAAGTTTTGAAATAACCAACAAATAAGGGAAGCTATTCTCTTTCTATAATTATCTAGCTAGATTTATTTTCTTGCAAAGGATATAAACTTAAAAAATGCGACAAAAATTATTTTGTGTTCATATATTCCATACCTTTCTCCATTATTCTAAGTTTTTCGACAGTTTAATAATTTTTAGTAATGTTATAATGAATATTTTATATAACATAAAAGTAATGCAAAGATAGTTTTACAGCTCTATTCAAGTTATAATCTTGATTCATAACATACTAAAATCTACATTATTTGCACAAAAACAGATCTATAGTTCATTAGAACAAAATAAAATAGTACCAGATTAGATAGAAGGCTCCTTCTATTTGTGCCTTCTTAATTTTTTCATGAGCTGAGGAAAGCCTATAGGATTAGATTCAGTTAAGAAGTAGTTAATTATCTTGCTTGCTATTCTGGGACATATCACTGATTCTGACAGAGAAGGAAGGTTATTAGAATTATAAATGCAGCTGGGCAGTGGTGACATATGTTTTTTAAAACCAGCATTTAAGGGGCATATGCAGATGGATTTCTGTGACTTTGGGGACAGCCTGGTCTACAGAGCATGATCCAGGATATCCAGGGTTTCAATTCACAGAGAAACTTTATGTCAAAAATATATATATGATTACAAATATGAATATATATAATATATATAATTAAATGTGCTATTACAGAACCTTTTGGAAAATGTTCAGTTAATACTGATATCTCAGCAAATAATAAAACCATTTTTTCACATGTAATATTTTATTATTTTAAAACCATGTATACTTTATATTTACCTTTTTGTATGCAATCTAATTGTAAAAGATTAACTTTCACTGCCCAAATAAGAACAATTTTAATTTATTTATTTTAAGTACTTTCATATACAAGGTTCTTGTAAATGTAAGAAGTGGTAGTCTCAGAGCATTGGTGTTCAAATGAAGTCTTAAGTTTTACTTCAGTTGATCAAAAAGAAAGTACAGATTCACAAATCCAAACCTGGTAGTGTACAAATGGTGTTGTATAAAGAAATACAAAATTGGTTTTAAAAAAAAAGGACCATATTTTGAAAGTTATTTAGCAGCTATTTGATGTTTTGTGTTTTGTTGTTTTCTGAATTTTATGTTTTGAACAGTACTGTAATTTTAGGTGAGGACAACCAGAGAAGATTTACAGTAGAGAAATATCATCTTATTTCTTACCAGCCCATCACTTGTCCACTTTAATGCTTTCTATCAATCAGTGCTAGAATACAGTTTCTAAAAGCCTTATTATAAGATGCTCTCCTATAGCATTGCATGCCTCCAATTGCTGCTGTGATGGCTTTTTTTAAGAGGAAGAAGCTATTTTCTTAGAAATACAATAGTCACAAAGTGGCCTTTCAGTTTACCTTTGGAAGTTGTCTATCCATTTTTCCTCCAGGTGTGAGCATCATTTAAAGCATATTTAAGATTTTGTAACCCAACTTGAAACATTTTCCTCTTGTTTAAATACTTTCAAATGTTGTGGTTATGACTTGAGGTCCTTGCTATTCTCCCTAATTTCATATTCTCTACAAGATAAATCCAACTGTTTGACACTGTTATACAATGTTGCTGTCAATAAAGTTTAACTTGAAACTGAACAACCAGGATATGAACATCAAAGCTGAACAAAATGTTAGTATATTAAATAAGTTTTGATTTTGTGTTTAGATGTGTTTATGTGTCAACAGCATGCTAATAGTAGGCAGTTTTTAATTCATTTTGTAAAACAAGCACCAAAAAAATTGTTTGAGTTCTGTTCTTTCAATCCCTATCACATGTCTTGGCATGTCACAAAATAGATTCTGCCTACTTTTTTGTGATTATTATTTAATAATATTCTCACCCTTTTTCCCCATGATATGTAATCTATGTAATCTATTGAGAAGAAATTTTCAGAAAAATATCTTCAACAACATGTAAAATATAAAGTTGATTTTACGTCTCTGTAACCATTATTTCTATAAAATAATAACCCATGGATTATTTAAAATAAAATACATATGTTCCTTGTTTCAGTTCAATTACTATTATATAATAATATTAAAAAGTTACAATGTATTTAATATATGCAAATTATATATGCAAATGTATACAGTCATATATTATATTAGAAAATTTTAATTTAAATTTAGGTTGATTAACATTTTATATAAAATTCTGAGGTTATCTCTTTTAAAACCTTGTGTCTTCCTTCAATCACTGTTTTCTACATACTTTATACCATCGGTGATACTTGTCTTGTTACTCATCTCCATTCTAGTGTTAGAATATGTTAATCATCATGGATCATTGGTGGTGTGTTATATATTTAATAAAACCAGGTTGGAATATCATGAGTCAATCCAGGAGGAATAGAGAGTGGTAAATCACACCTTTAATCCCAGCATGGGGAAAGACAGGGAGCAGTGATATATTCCCAACCAGTCATGGTAACCTATGCCTTTAATCTCAGCAGATCTGAGTTTGAGGCTATCTTGGTTTGCACAGAGAGTTCCAGACTTCCAGGCAGGCAGTGGTGATGCTTTGCCTTTAATCCCATAATGCCAGAGACAGAGATCTTTCTGTGTTTCTGTGAGTTCAAGGCTAACTACCAAATAGTATCAGCCCATCCTTTTAATCTTAACCTGGATGTAATACAAATGTGACAAGAAGGTATTTAAGGTAGGCATAGGAAGACAGATGAGGCATTAGAAGCAGCAAGAACAAGGCTGAGGATGCTGGAAGATACCTGGATGATATCTGACTGTGGCTCAAGAGCATAGATGGCTTGATTTCAGTGGGTGTCTGGAGGCCCAGAGATTGGTTAGGCACAGGGAGCAGGGCCAGTACTGCATTAAGGCCCAGGGTTTACTGCCTGATCAACCCAAATTTTAGTTTGAGTTAAAATGTCAGGACCTGATCATTACTGTCTTTACAAAGCCTCAATCCTCATGTTCTTTCTCTCAACCACTCAGAGAACTTGTGCCCTAGTTGTGTGAACCTGAGGGTGAGGGTGTTGAACTGGTACTTGATGCACTTTCCCTGGCTTGTTCACAGCCCTACAGGGTTACATCTGACTCCTATAAAGGCTCTTGAGTATTCTTTACAGGAGACTCTTGCATGTCCTGGGCCTGAGCGGTTTCTGGTAACTGTTATGAGATCCTATGTTGAGCTGGGTCTCCAATCGGTGCTACCCAATGTCTCACAGCTCTATTCTGTATATAAAAAAAAATGTAAGCTGCTCCCTCACATCTGTTGGACTCCATCCTCAGAGCATACATAGATGGAAATCTGGAAGGACAAATGGCTACAGCCTATTCAATGCCGGACAACTCCTCCCATCTTCTCTATTCCTGAAGGACAAGGTAGTATGTTATAGTACTCTCAAACTTTACATACAAGGGGCCCTTCCCCAGGTCTCTGTCTAGAATGTTCCATGTGCCAGTGGCTAGTTCATATAAATCCACACTGAGGTAGGGCTACCAAGTGCCCTGAGGAGCCCTTGTTGATGCCAATGGAATTTGGTCTCCATTCCCACAGGTGATCACACACATCTGCTTCTAGGGAGCATGGGAATTCACCAATGGCACAGGCAGGAAAAGGATCATCAGGATTTTTCAGAATGAGGCATTGCATTGCCTTGGGTCAGATCAAAATCTGAACTACAGGGTATTTGTGGGGTATTTGCAGGCATCCCATGCTTTGTCCTTGGGGAGGACAAAAGGGTCTATGACAAGTGAAGATGTCATTGACTTTGAGAGCCGTGGGCATCATCAGGATATCCATGTAAGGTCCTGTTCATCTTGCCTCCAAAGTCGTCAGATAATGTCTTTGGATGAGAACTCAGTCTCCCAACCTTAATCTATCGGGAGTAGGGACAGAGGCAGATTCATAGAGGACCCAAAACTTGGGCCAAACAGTTTTTTGAACAAATTGGAGTCCCTGAAGGGTGTCCTGGTCATCCATCTCAGCAATCAAGTTGGTTTGCAGGTTGGGTATCATGGGGGGAGGGTGTCCATACACAATCTCAAAGCGAGTGAGGCCCAGTTGATATGGTGAGTTCCTGACACAGAAAAGGGCAAAGAGAAGGAGAGCCAGCCAGTCTGAGCCAGTCTCTAAAACTAATTTGAATAAGGTCTGTTTTAGAGTTACATTTATTCTTTCTCCTTGCCCTGAACTCTGGGGTCTATATGCACAATGAAGCTTCAAATTGGTCTCCAGTATAGCAGCTAGTCCTTGACTTACAGGGAATAGAAAAGCTTTGTTGTTGTCTGACCCATTTGTGATGGGGAAAACTTACCTGGGTAGTACTTCTTTAATTAGTTTCTTGGCCACTATGTTGGCAGTCTTATGCTTAGTGGGGAAGGCTTCCATCCATTCAGAGAAGGTATCTATAAACACCAGCAAATATTTGTAGCCATATTTTCCAGGTTTAATTTTAGTAAAATCAACTTCTCAATATGTACCTGGCCAGGTACCTTGCTTTCTGGCTCCCTGATTAAAGGGATATACCCCAGGTAAATTACCCTGGTTGAGAAAGCTAGGCCTTCTTCACTGACACTCAGTAGTCCAAATTTCAAAGAGTACTCAGTAGTTGCTCTTTTCCTTTCAGACATTTTTGTTGACACCTGCAGCTAATAATAAGTCATCTACATATTACAGAAGGCTTACCTCAGGGTTCTGAAGTCTGAAGTCCTCTATCTTTGTGGAGTGCCTCATTGAAGATGGTGAGAGAGTTGTTAAACCTGTTAGGCAGCCATGTCCACATTTGTTGTCCCCTGACTCTAATCTCAGGGTTGTGCCATTAGAAGCCAGAGTATGCTTGACGCTGTGAGGCTAGTAGCAGGCTATAAATCTAATATGGTATACCATTTCTCTCAGCAGGCAAGGAGCTCAGCAAGGTATATGGGTTCAGAAATATGGGGTGTATTTCATCACCCCTTTGCTGACCTCTGTCTAAAATGTGTGGTTTCCTTACAGGCAACATAGGGGTGTTCCATGCCAGCTGGATGGGCCTTAAAATCCTCAGCTCCAAGAGTCTCCAAGGGAAGGATAAACTTCTTTTTTCTTCTAGGAGCATGGGATACTGGTAGATCTTAACCAGTTCAGCTTCTGCCTTGAGCTCCACATACACAGGTGTTGGTGCCAACCCAGACCCATGACCCACCAATTTCTGCCCATGCTTTAAGATATATTTGGGGACATTGTCTAATGTCAGAGGCCAGTTCTTTAGGATTTTGGTAAAGTCTATATTCCTCAGTGAGGTAACTGGTAACTATGACTGGAATTGGCTTCCTGTCCCTGTGGACTAATTTTGTTCACATTTCCAGCCTGGATCTGTGCTCTCATTTTAGACAGCAAGTCTAAAATCAAAAAGACAGATAAATTCTTATTGAAAATAACCAAAAGGCAGGGAGAGCAAGAGCATCCAAACTAAGAAAATCAAAAATGAAAAGGGGGCATAACAACAGACCCCTAGAATGTCCAGAAAATTATCAGGTCATACTTTGAAATCTTATCCTCACAAACTTGGAAAATCTTGAAGAAATGGACAGCTTTCTTGACAGGTACAACTTACCAAATTAATTAAAGATCAGATTAAAACATAAATAGTCCTATAACACCAAATGAAATTGAAGCTGTCATTCAAAGTCTCCCAAATAAAAATGACCAAAACTAGATAGTTTCATGCAGAATTCTACCAGTCATTCAAAGAAATAATACCAATACTTCTCAAACTGTCCTATACAGTAGAAACTGAAGAAATATTGCCAAACAATTTTTATGAGGACATGATAATGCTGATACCCAAGTCACTCATAGATGCAAAAAAGAAAGAGAATTATAGATCAATCTCCTTCATCAGCATTGATGCAAAACACTCAATAAAATTGTAGCAAATCAAATACAATAACATATAAAAAAAAGTTACCCCCACAATCAGGCATGCTTTATCCCAGAAATGCAGAGATGATTCAACATACAAAAAACTGTAAATGTTATCCATTATATAAACAAATTAAAGAAAAAAATGACATGACCATCTCCTTAGGTGTTGACAAAATCCAACACTTCTTAATGATAAAAGTCCTGAAGAGATCAGAAATATAGGAAAAATACCTAAATATAATTAATGCAATTTACAACAAGCTAACAGCAAACCTCAAATTAAATGGAGAAAAACTCAAAATAATCCCGCTACAATCAGAAACAAGACAAGGCTGTTCTCTAAGGAGATCTTATAGTTTTCATAGGTTTGGCTAAAGCAGTAAGAAAACAAAAGGAGATTAAGGGGATACAAATTGAAAAAGAAAAAGTAAAATTATCTCTATTTGCAGATGATAAGATTTTATACATAAGTGAACTAAAAAAATTCTACCAGGGAACTCCTGAAGCTGAAAAACACTGTCATCAATGTAGCAGGAGATAAGGCTAACTAAAAAAAAAATCAGTAGCCCTCTTTTACACAAAAGATAAAAACGTTAAAAAAGAAATAAGGGAAACATCACTCTTATAATAGTTGCAAATAGCATTAAATGTGTTGATGTAACTATAACCAAAGAAGCACCATATCTGTTTGACAAAAACTTTAAATTACTGAAGAAAGAAATTGAAGAGGATATCAGAAAATGGGAAGGTCTCTCATGTTCCTGGATAAGCAGGATCAACATAGCAAACAATGGCAATCTTTCCAAAAGCAATTTGCAGATTCAATGTAATCCCCACCAATTTCCAACATAATTTTCTACCTATGAATACCTAATTTTTGACAAAGAGATCAAAAATAATCAATGGAAACAAGATAATATCTTCAACAAATGGTTTTGGCATAGCCAAATGGTAGTATAAAGAAAAATGCAAGTAGATCCAAACCTATCACCCTGCAAAAAACTCAAATCCAAGTGGATCAAAGACCTCAAAATAAACCCAACTACACTGAACTTGATAGAAAAAAAGTAGGAAATACCCTCCAATGTATTGGCTCAGTTGCTCACTTCCTAAATATAACACCAGTAGCACAGACACTAAAAACAAAAGTAAATGGGACCTCCTAAAACTGAGAAGCTTCTGTAAGGCCTAGGATACAGTCCATAAGACAAAACAACAGCATACAGAATGGGAAAAGATTTTCACCAACCCTACAACTGATGGAGGATTTATGTCTAAAATATATAGAAAACTCAAGAAACTAGAGTCCAAAACCCTAAATAACCCAATTAAAAAATGGGGTTCAGAACTGAAAAAAGAATTCTCAGCAGAAGATTTACAAATGGCTGAAAGGCACTTGAAAAATTGCTCAATATCTTTAGCTATCAGTGAATGCAAATC
This sequence comes from Sigmodon hispidus, assembly GCA_004025045.1. NCBI lineage: Eukaryota > Metazoa > Chordata > Mammalia > Rodentia > Cricetidae > Sigmodon > Sigmodon hispidus. The sequence continues at coordinate 109,747 of PVIH01005782.1, forward strand.
AAAATTTCTTTCAGATACCACACCAGTCAGAATATCTAAGCTCAAAAACACAGAGGCCAACCTATGCTGGAGAGGATGGGAAGCAAAAGAAACACTCCTCCATTGTTGGTGGGAGGGTATAGTTTTTTAGCCACTCTGGAATGCAGTACGGCGGTTTCTCAGAAAACTGAAAATCAATCTCCCTAAAAATCCAGAAATACTACTATTAAGATTATATCCTAATGATGTGCATTTCACCCTACAGGTATTAGCTCAAGTATGTTCATTGCAGCATTATTCATAATAACAAGAACCTAGAAATAACCTTGATCCACCTCAACTGAAGAATAGGTTAAGAAACTTTGATACATCTACACAATAGAGTATCACTCAGAAGCAAAAAAAAAAAAAATGATATGTTAAAATTTGCAGACAATTGGTTGGATTTGGAGAATATCCTCCTGGTCAAGGTATCACAAACCTAGAAAGATAAGCGGGAAATGTACTAAATCATTAGTGGACTTTAGACAAATAGCAAAGAACACCCAAGCTGCAAACCACAACCACTGAACAGCTTGGGATCTGAAGGAACTTAAAAGAGATATCCAGGGAGTTCCCTAAGAAAAGAAAAGAAAGAAGATCTCCTTAGCTTATTGGGAGCATAATGGGTTATGCCTAAGAACAGGTGGGAACAAATCACCAGAGGAGTGGATTGAGTCAGAAAAACAAGGAGGGAGAGAAAAACATAAGAGAGAGAGATGGAGATCTTAATAGAGGAATCAAATATGGGGCTGGAAAAAGACTGGGTGCTAGGAAAACATCTATGAACTCATAGGATTTCCCTAGCTAGGTCTCTAACCAATAGAGAAAGTGTTACCTAAATAAGGCTTCCACTATAATCAAATGAATAGACACCCTAAGTGTAATCACAGAACTTACATCCAACAATAAATAGAGGTAGAGGCAGGGATACATGGCTGAGCACTGGGCTGAGTCCCTGGTCCAGCTAAGAGCAGGGGAGGAGACACTATATGAACACTATATGAAGGGGATAGGGACTATGAGGAAAATACTCGAAGTGATAGCTGGCTAAAGTTCTGCGGAGCTCACTGAATCAAGAGCAGCCACCTGGGAACCTTCAGGAAAAGGACCTAGGCCCTCCAAGGACATTCAACTGTCCACTGACACAGGCAGTATGTGGAGCCTCAAGGGGAGGGATCAGAATGTGTTTCTGTGCATGAACTGACATCTTGGAGCCCATTCCTTCCAGAGGAAAACCTAACCAAGTCTTTATATTAGGATGAGGAAATTGGACTTGTCTGGAGTGAATGCGGAGATAATTCACCTTGGGATCTCTTGCCTTTTCTGGGAAGAAAATGGGGGCTGAAGAAGAGGGAGGCTGAAGGCTGACTGGGAGGGTTTGGGAGCGGGAAGGGAGTTGGAACAAAAGGATACATGGATAAATAAGACTTTATTCTATAAAAATAAATGAATAAATAAAATTTCAAAAAGTACATTACTGGTGAATACATAATTTAGTGGTACTCCAGAGCTAGGATTCTGAGAAGTATATATCTCAAAATATAAAATTTAGTTAAGTGATGAACTAGATTGAGAGATCTATATAAAATGTCAAACTCAGAGTACTACTGAGTCATCTTTCTTTATGCTATGTTGGTCATCACTATATTTCATAGATATCACAGCTATGTAGGTCTCATGCTTATTTCTTTATTTTAGCAGGTTACCTACTACTTTCTGATCCTATGAAAGCTATAATACCCTAAGTAGCTTTTAATTAGATGTAGCTTAAACTTTATGATTTCTGTGTCTGAGGTGTATAGTACATCCAGCAATATGGACTTATCTTCAGTTTCTGCAAAACATCCAATAACAATAGCAAAGTTCTATGGCATTTTGTGAATAACTTAATTTACCCTGAAAAACAACTTGAACAGAAGTTTTTCATGCTTGGTACTAGGATTTTTGTCAGACATCCATGACCATTTTAAATTAGCCAATATTTGAGAAAGTTATTGTAATATATGTTTGTTTACAATTTTCCATGTCATTGACACAGAGCCCATCAGTCTGAGGAGTTGTGGAGACTCTTTCCTTATGTCCTGATGACTTAGTAGTACGAAGTGGCTGTGGCTTGATCCTGTGTTGTTTCTCTGATCTTTAAGCCTTTACTCCAATATCTGGCTTCTAATTTTTATTGTCAGACCAACTAGGATTGGATTCATGTAACACACCTCATCTGAAAAACAGATTAAATGAATCTGGTATATTTACACAAAGGAATATTACTCAGCAGTAACTATATATATATATATATATATACAGAGAGAGAGAGAGAGAGAGAGACATATGTATAAATATATATACATATATATATATATGACATCTTGAAATTTGCAGATAAATTAATGGAATTAGAAAAAAATATCCTGTTTGATGTAACCCAGGCCCAGGAAGACAAAAATGGTATATACTCTATTATAATTGCATATGATATGTAAAACAAAGAATAACCAGGCTACAATTCACAACTCCAGAGTAAGTAGATAACATGGAGGCCTGTAAGAGAGACATCCAAGGGTCAACCTGATAAAAGGAAATAGATAAGGTCTCCTGAAAATTTGAGGAGCATGGGCCAGGAAGTGGGGAAATAGGAAGAAAACATGAGGGAATGTGATGCTGAGTTGGGGTGGGGGACTCTGAAGGAGATCTAGGAAATAGTTATCTTGGTAGAGGAAGCCAATTTGGGGTTAGGGAAAAACCTGAAACTAGGAGAATTTCCATAAATTCACAAGAATAACCCCAGATAACAAACCAAGCAATAGTGAAGAGAGTGCTTATAATGGCCTCATTCAATAATCAAACTGATGCCCACTCTTTAGAATCCAGCAACTGATGGTAAGAAATGCAGAGATCACAGCTAAGCTCTGAACTGAGCTACCAGTCAAGTCAAAGTGAGGGAGAAGGAATTATTATTTTTCATAATTATTATTTGGTGATTTTACATCACGGACTCCACCAAATTCAGATATTAGTCCTCTGAGATTCATACCGACATTTATGATCTCCCCATTTACAAAAACACCTATTCATGAGGCTCATTTACTTACTGGAGCATAATTAAACAATAAGACAAAAGGGTCACGATCATAATGGGGAAACAACACTGAAACAACTGACACAAGCTTCTAGGAGCACTGACTATGGGTAGAGAGCCAGAAAACCTCAATAGAACTGAACTAGGTTTTTTTGAATGTGGATGATCCTTTGTTGCTCTAATTTAATGGGATTTGGTATCTTCTTCTGATCTCTGCAGATACCAGGCATTATGGTAATTTTCTTGCATACATACAGGCAAAACATCCATGTATATAAAATAAAAATAAATAAATCTTAAAAAATAAAATATATTACTTCAAAATCTAGAGGAAGTTTTTTATTTATATATTTAGGTAAAGTGATGGGGAAAAGAGAAAGTGACTGGGATGGGTGGGAGGGGAAAGGTAGTTTGAACAAGGGGATACATGGATAAAATATATGACTTTATTCATAATAAAAAAGAAAATATGTCAAATTTTAAATAAAATAAAAGCAAATTTAATCAAAATTGATGGCAAGTAGTCAAATTTTATCTAAAACATATTGATATTTTCAAAATTCTCCTTAAATTTGTATAGTACATTGGAGAGATATATAGTAATTTTCAAAATATGTTCATTTTGAACTAATTGTTGATTTTTAAATATATTTTAATTCTTAAACTTTTATACAACCTTTCAATATAGTTTATTATATGTACACTTACTATTCTGATACAAATTAATTTTATCAAAAACTCCAGAAATATTACTTAAACAGCAAATTAAGAGATCAAAATAAAGATATAAATTTCTTTGAATTTTAAAACTGTTACATGTATAGGTAACACAATAAAGTTCTGTCTCTAAAGTTTGAAGGAAATTATCACAATGCAATATAAGTAATTTCTGGTAATTTATCTTGGTATCTGAATTTTTGATCCCTACATGCGCTTGAAAACTGATAAAATGATGCCATCCTTTAAACAAAACAATTTCTGTTGAATGATGCAACACTAAGAAATATATAATCATATAAATTTCAGGTTTATATAAATTGTATGAAAAATTACCCTAACAATTCATAAAATGTGAACAATCTTATTACAAACATTAGGTGTAAGAGGCACCTAGATAATCTGAAGGCCTTTTCAATTAGTCACTAATAACAATTGGATTTCAGTCATTGATACTAGGCAACCTTTACCAATAAGCTAAATTGAAACAGAACCATCAGACAAGGCCCCTTTGCCAGAAACCTTGATTGTCACCTTAAAAGACCTAGTAGACAACAGTCCAGCCATGGTAAGACTTGACCATGGAATGTGAAGAGTAATAAAATGGATTGCTTTATGTAAACTTATAAACTATGATGATTTTTCTGTATGGAATAAAAAATCAAAAAGCAACATGGTAATTAAATTTAAATAGAAGTATATTATAATAAAATGTTATCACCACAACAATTAATCCTAGTGTTCACATTACATGTTTTACTTATATAATATTAGCACCAACTGATTGTAATAATCTTATTCTTGTAAATGATGTATATAATATTAAGATAATTTAATCTTAGAAGTTCCGAGTCCTACATTGCTTTGACAGATAAATTTTTATTTTTATATATAAACATTTTAGGATTGAAAACCATTTTTCTCACCTAAGAAAACGCATCCAAATAATTAAGTATTAAATGATTTTTTTCAAGAACACATATTGGTCTTTTTTACTGTATTATTTATCCCCATTATATTTATTATTTATTCCAGAATATATTTGGTAACAGTTTGAGCTCCCCATTTATATTACAATAATGATGCTATTCTGAATATAATTTTTTTCCTTTTGTGTAGTTATCAGTTATTGATAAAATATAAATAACATCATCATAAACACCCCTAATTAGCCAAACTACAAGAAATAATGTATTGGGATTATGTTATATTGCTACTGTTTTCTGTCATTGTTAATATTTGTACTGCCTATGGGTTTAATAAAAGCTGACTGGCTAAATGCAGACAGAAAGTCTGGACAGAGCTACCAGGATAAGAAAACTTGGAAACATCTCAGAGCAGAGACAGACCTCAGACACAGGTGCCACAGAGATTCCAGGAGACAACGCAGAGGAAAGAAGTTGAAAGGTACTGAAATACACGGCTGAACAAGATGGCTTAAATTCTGATGAAGTAGTTAGCATGTTATATTCCTGGGCCCTTGGTCAATCAGCAGAAAAATTAATGTAAGCATCTGTGTGTGTCTGTGTGACTGCGAGTGTTTCTGCCAGACTGTCAGACTGTCTGTCAAACCTCTAGTCCAGGCCCGGAAAGTCCGGGCCAGAAACTGAAAGAACTGATAACTGATTTTGATGGGATGCATTATGTAAAATCACCAAATAATGAATAAAAATATTTTAAAAAGCAAGATAATAAATTTTATCACAATATTTTATGCCTAGGATGTTGCTATGTATTATGGTGAAGACTCTGAGCCAGTGACGCACTTTAGCATGAATTAACACTAAAAACATAATGCCCTAGTGAGTCTAATTTTAATGGGGAAATAGTGAGTTAACATTTTAATTAAAAAATAAATTATTGTGTCATATATTCTGTTATAACTTTATAGTTACATAAAATACAATTTTCTCTGAAAATATATTTAGTAAAATATAAAATGTAAATTTTAAAATAGAAACTATTAAAAGTGGACTTTTATAAATGTTTTACATATCTTACCTGCTTTGTCAAAGTCATCTTTTATTACATTCTTTGACAAAACTGTTATTTTTTTAATTAGATAGTGTTAGTCATTATGCTTGTATATATAAAATAATCATTGACATAAAATTAGCAAATAAATATTTTTATCAGACTACTTACTTTAATTGAATACACACACATATACATACATACAGAGGTACTAACATACATAAATGTAGACATATATACATGAATAATTAATAATTAAAGGTTATCCAGTTACATAAAGAATGTTCTCCAAAATGAAATATGATATTTAGAAAATAAAATTATATATTTTTAAGCTTTGCATTGTTTTATTGTAGCATCCTATAAAGCTCCATTTCGCTGTAAAAGTTGACCTTCAGCTGTCTTTGGAATTAAACATTAAACATTATATGGCAGAACTGTTGACAACATAGGTTCTTTTATTGATAAAGCTTTTAATTTTATGTCTGAAATATGTGTGTGCGTGTGTATGTGTGTGTGTGTGTGTGTGTATTTTTTGAAGAACCACCAGAACTCTTGTAAGTATTATGTTCATTCTTACTGGTAAAAGATAATACTTTATTTAATATTTAAATAAATATATGGATATTTAAATCAGAATATATTTTATCTTTGTTAGCAGTCTCATATTGTGATTTTGTTTTGCTAATACTGTTGTTATTGACTCTGCTGGCAAACAATGCTTTATAAATTTCTCATGTATTTCATGGCTCACAAATTACATTAAATGGCACATATCCCCTAGAAGATAGAAATACTATTTTAAACATATTTACAAACTTGTGTTTCTTGAAGCCATTCACTTACATTGTAAGATTAATGATCCCAGAAATGCCTTTCTCTCCACACAGAAGAACCTTCTTCTTATATTCCAGAATTTTAGTATCTGGAAATGATTTTTTTCACTTCTGTAATTAAGAATTTACTAAAAAAAATATGTGGCAGATGGTAAAGGGTCATATAAAATGACCAAGTTTTATAAATTAGATTTTTAACCTTTGGTTACATGCTCATCAAACAACTGAATTTTAAAACACCATCTAGGGACCTGTGTCATGACAAAGCAACACAAACATAAGTTCTTCTCATTTGTGACATATGCTATGGTTAGATTCTAGTCACATCTAGATGATTATATGACTTCTGAGAAGATTATATACTGGAAAGAATACATAATGTTTCATTGTCATAATATGTGTATTAAAATTTATATTTGTTAAAAAAGGTTTCTGAATCATGTTTTCCATAAGACTTAATGCGTGGATTATTAAACTATCAATTAAATATTTATTTAATTACTTTCTTGAGAAATGTAGTGTTTCATACTTATTAATGTGATATTAGAACAAAAATGTTGAGGTAATTTCAGAGTAATATTGTCAAGATATCATACATACAGTTGACAAATTAAGCATTTGTAATTCTAATAATGTTACTTTTGTTATTTTTTTATGTAGTACATTACTTTTACAAAAGTACATACTATATACAAAAATACCATTTTTTGTATATAGTATTCAACTTCCTAGAAAAGATATAATAATACACAAAACTCATCAAAAGAAAGACAATGGAAGCAGCCATACAGTCATCCAGTGAATAAACTAATCAAACAAGGACTTTTAAACAACTATTGAAAGAATTTGACTTCTAGACAATTCACAAAAATCACTCTATTTTACAGAACCTATTTGTGGTTCTAGTTATTTCTTTATAGGTACAAAGAAAGAAATAGCAGAATATGCCCCTCTGCATCCTCGGTTGTATTTACTCTGGCATTGAGCTTTATTTTGAAAATCAAAAGACATAGCTGAGGATGAATGCATCACAGGAAGACAGGAGAACTAAGATATAGAAATTATATCTTTGCACATCTTTGATGGACTCAGAATCTGAGTTTTGCCTTTTGTTGTTTGTTCATGCTCAAATATTACTTTTTTATTTTTAATAATTTTATAAATTCTCTGTATTAGTTCTTGCCTTGAGGATACTGCATTTTATATATGTATGTGTGTGTGTGTGTGTTCCTGTCCTGACTTTCTTTGATAAAAGGCAATGCTGAAGTATAAGCCCAATTAGTTTTTCTCCCCAAATTGCTTTTTGATCATCAAGAACTGATGCAGAGTACATGAGTGGCAGCTGCTTACTGGCTTTTTTCTCATGATTTGTTCAACCCACTTTCTTGCAGAACACAGGACCACCTAACCTGGGATGGTACCACAAACCATGGGCTGCGTCCTTCCCTATTGATCATTATTTGATAAAATGGCTTACAGATCTGTAGAGAACCTCTGGTAGCAATGACTTTGCAGGGAGATGTGCGAATATGCAGCAGTTGCCAACTAATATTCAGCAGGTGGACCTACCAGACAAAGGGCTCTGATAGAAAGCCCTACTTGGTAAGACCATAGGGTGACTGACTGCAAATGACTGGTTATTCTTCCTGTAATTTCACATGTGCAAAAACAGTTGATTTCTCCCCACTACATGCATTTTTATGTGATGTTTACTTGTAAACTCATGATTACATCTCAATCATATGGATACATGTATTGGTGAATATCCAGGAGAATGACTTCTTCTTACATTGTGTTATTCTAGTATGTGAAAGAAGTTCAGCAATTGTTCCAAATTACAGTGAGTAACTTAGAAGGCCATTCTCGACAATTAGTTTACTGCAAGGTCAATTTGGCCAGATAAAGATTCTCTTTCGATAGACTCCAAGCAGGACATTCAAAGATTCTTCTAAAAGGCAAAATAATGAAATGTTTTGCTTTGTTGCTTCAAGGTCCTTCGGAGACTGAATTTCTCTCAGCTTTCCCAGCTGGCAGGTGAAAATAGATTCACAAAATTCACCATCTTTGATCCTTTAACAATTAATATTTTGTATAAATATTCTAACCTCAGATCATGTTTATAAAACTCAAAGTAAATTTAACTAATAGTTCATTATGTAAATTGTAAGTAAAAACTAATCAATTAGACAAGTTCCAAAGGAAAAAATACATTTTTTTATCCTGTTAACTACGATTGCCATTGGCTGGGAAAGTGTCAAGAAACTTGTCCCTGTCTATGCATTACCAAGGAAAATAATTTTGCTTCTTTCATCACTCAAATAATGTGCTTTTGACCTTTAGAGGGCATCATAACTTTTCTGAGCATTGCAAAGAGTCTCCAATAAGAACTGAGTGTATAACCAAGTAGAGTAGAGGAGCTAATCAATGAGATGTGAAAGAAAGCTGAGGAATTAGAGCTAAGATATAAAGAAAAAAATACTGCTAAGAACTTGAATGAGGTTTATTTTTTCCTTAGATAGAAACCTCTTTCTATATTTGAACATGTTCTCAAATAAAGAGAAATATTTAATGTTCTAGGAATATTCATTAGATAAAAAAGTCAGTTTTGCTATGATATGGATTATCGCGGAATAAGCCCGTCACCAATTGATATGTTTCAACTAAGATTTATTTTGTTATAAAAGAGCAAAAGAGAGTTTAGCCACGCGCTGAATCCGCTGCCGTACATAGCTGCCGAGCGCGCTGGGCCAGAAGTCCCGCCTCTCTTTCCGCCCGCTGCTGCTGCTGCGCGCAGCCGCTGCGATTCCCGCGTGCAGCCGCTGCGATTCCCTCTACATCTCCCCATTTTGTCTAAATAGGAAGGTTCTAAACTAGGTATAAAACTACATACTACAGGAATTACCATAAGACAGTGTGTGGGAAAGAGGAAGGAACTAACATAAGTGAGGTCAAACTACTGCTAGCAAACAACTACAAGGTGCAATTTAATATCTAAAATGTTGATACAAAAAAAAATGTACAGGGATTGTT